>JBBPTT010000678.1:0-18651 GCA_038094175.1 Boletellus aff. lepidospora
TCATATTATCACGAGACATACGATCACCCTGAGCTGACATTTTCACCATCTTCACGGCCACCCTGTGGTGGGCCCACAGGACTCGGTTCAATACATGGGTGGGCCCATATGAAGGACTTTCCGCCCATGCTGGGATACACACGAGTGGGCCAGCAGGATAATATTTCCTCAGGGTAGGTTGAACGAGTGGGCCCTCTGGTCATGCGGACACCAAGCCAGGTCACAAGCGAGCGGGCCCGCATGGCAGTGTACGGTGGGCCCACAGGACTCAGTTCAATACATGGGTGGGCCCATATGAAGGACTTTCCACTCATGCTGGGATACACACGAGTGGGCCAGCAGGATAATATTTCCTCAAGGTAGGTTGAACGAGTGGGCCCTCTGGTCATGCGGACACCAAGCCAGGGCGCCAGCGAGCGGGCCCGCATGGCAGTGTATCTGGGAAGTAAGATACACGGTGGGCCCACCAACCATGCCAAAATACTGCCAGAGAAAACACATGCGGGCCCGCGGTGAAATACGCCCGGAGAATGGGTTGCACGGATGGGGCCTGAGGATAGTATTTCCCCAAGATGGACGGAACTGGGGGGGCCCACTGACTATCGGAGTACGTTTCACGAGTGGGCCCTGAGGGTGGTATTGCTTTGAGCAAGGTGGCATGGATGGGCCTGCTAGCTGTATGAATAAGCATATGTGCGGGGCTGTGGGGCAAAATATACCTGCGGAGTATGTTACACGGGTGGGTCCTGAGGATACTATTACTTGCGGGGTGGGCCCACTAACCATGCTGACTTACATACGCGCGGGCCCGCATTGGAATATGCCTGCGTAGTATGTTTCACAGGTGGGCCTGCCAACCGTGCGAGCGCAGACACATGAGGGCCCACCGATCTCGTGAGCTCACATGCGCATGGGCCCACCAACCTCGCGGGATGACGTGTGTGCGGGCCCGCACAGGAACATACATGCGGAGGTTGTTGCACAGTTGGGCCCTGGAAAAGCCACTACCTAGTGCGGGGTGAGCCCACCGGCCGCACTAGCTTATGTACATCCAGTCCCGCATGGAATATACCTCCGGAGTATATTTCACGGGCGGGCCCTGAGAATACAATCACCTGGCACGGGTGGGCCCACTGACCATGTGAGTGCACATACATGCGGGCCCGAGTGGGAATATACCCACGGAGTGGGTTTGCATGGGTGGGCCCGCCAGCCTCACTAGTTTACATACGTGCGAGCCCGCATTGAAATATATGTGCGGAGCGTATTGCACGGGCGGGCCCTGTGGATATTATTACCTGACATGGAGTGAGGCACTAACCACACCAGTTTACATACGTGCCGGCCCGTATTGTATAGCTATGAAGTATGTTGCACGGGTGGGCCCTGATAATGCTATTATCTTGCACGGGGCGAGCCCACCAGCCTCACTGATTTATATGCCTCCGGGCCCGCATCAAAGTATGCGTGCGGAGTACGTAGTACGGGTGGGTCCGCGTTGGAGCAGACCTGCGTTGTATATTACATGGGCGGTCCCGCAACCAAGCAAGTTGACATGTGTGTAGGCTCACATTGGAGCGGATTTATGTAGCATATTCCATGGGCGGGCCCGCAACTATACTTCCGCAGGTAGGCCCTGAGGCTACTGTTGCCTTGCACGGGTGGGCCCACCAACCAAGCCAGCGCACATACGCGCGGGCCCGCTTTGAAATACATCTGCAGAGTATGTTCCGCAGGTAGGCCCTGAGGCCACTGTTACCTTTCACGGGTGGGCCCACCAACCAAGCCAGCGCACATACGCGCGGGCCCGCTTTGAAATACATCAGCAGAGTATGTTCCGCAGGTAGGCCCTGAGGCCGCTGTTACCCTGCACGGGTGGGCCTACCAACCAAGCTAGCGCACATACGCGCGGGCCCGCGATGGGGGATACCTGCGGAATATATTCCACAGGCGGGCTATGAGAATACCGTAAAATGGCACGGGTTAGCCTGCCAACCTCGCCAGCGCATATTCGCGCGTACCTGTATGGACATATATCTGCGGAGTATGTTCCGCGGGGGGGCCCGAAGGATACTGTCACCTGCACGTGTGGCCCTACCAACCACGCTAGCGTATATACGCGCGGGCCCGCAAATAAATATACCTGAGAGTATATTCCGCGAGTGGGCCCCGAGTATCCTGTGACCTGAAACGGGTGGGCCAACAAAACGCTTCAGCGCAAATACGGGCGAGCACGCGCTGAAGCACACTCACAAAGCATGTTGCACGGGCAGCCCCACCAACCGCGCTGGCGTATATACATCCGGGCCCGGATTGAAATATATCTGCTGAGTATGGTATGGGCGTGTGCCCTGAGGATACCTTTTACTTGGCGCTGGTTGGCGGACTAACCAAACGAGAAAACACGCTTACGAACCCGCACGGTGTACACCTGCGGAGTATGCTTGGTGGGTGGGGCTCGAGGATACAACGATATTGCACGGGTGGGCTTGCTAATTAGGTAAGCATAAATACGTGCGGGTCAGCATTAGAGTATACCTGCAGAGTGTGTTGCACGGTTGGTTCTATGGACAGGGAGCTGAGGATACCCTGACATGGTGAGTGGGCCTACCAACCAATACAGCAAATATACGCGTGGTCCCGCAATGAAGTGCACCTGCCGAGTATCCTGCGCAGGAGGGGATGCTAATATTTGGCACTCTGGGCCCAACAACCACGCAGGCATATATTCGTGCGTGGCCGCAGCGGAGTATACTTGCGGAGTATACTTCGCGGGTGAGCCCTGAGAATACTGTCACCTGGCGCGGGTGGGCCCATCAACCTCACTATATTACATACGCGCAGACCCGCATTGGAGTATACCTGCGGAGTATATTTCACGAGTGGACCCTGGAGATGCGGTGACCTGGCACAGGTGAGCCACCAACAACACGGGCTCATATATGTGCGGGCCTGCATTGGAGTCTACATGCAGAGGATGTTGCACAGGTGAATAACGCAGGTTTGTATACTCACAGGCCTTTACTGGAATATACTTGGGGATCATGTTCGATGCTGGGCCGTCGGGAGGTTGCTACCTGGTGCAATTCGCCACTCCAACCTTTCAGCAGCCACGCTGACATACATACTCTCTGCCCCGCAGTGAAATTTACTTGCAGAAACAGTTGAACCAGCAGGCACACAACGTGTCGAGTGAGCGAATAAAAATATGTACGGGCCCGCAGCGAAATATACCGTGCAAGGAGAGCATAAAAGCACGTCCTCCGAGACAAAGCTGCAACTCCGACAGAAAATAGGCTCACAGGATTGCATTACCACAAGATACGGGGACCCATAAAGCGTGAGGAAACCACCCTAGCGCAGAGACGGTCCGGCCCGAGCCCATTGACCACGTGCACTGTAGGGATACCAGAGAGTGGGCCCGCAGCGGAATATACTTGTGGATCATGCTTCAGGACGATGGGGAAAATGCTGGGACAAATTCAGGAGGGTCAGTGGCGCAGTTTATCTTCATATTAATGCTCACCAGCAAGAAAATTAGATTGCGCAAAAATTGGTCTTCAGGATAGGTGGAATCAGAGACCTTTATGTATGAGCGGGCCCGTAGTGCACTGTACACCCCGAGTTCGTTACACAGCCACTGACAAATATTCAGACCAGTCGACCCGCACGGTGGTGCGGCGGAAACGATTTCAATCATGAACATGTTGGACACGCGCTTAAGCCTGGTGACGGCACTAACGCGTCGGCAAAGTGTGGGAATTTCACGTTTGTTGTCGTTCCCGCTGCACCCACACGTTTTCCCTTCGCATTCAAATCAAAGACTCTCCGCATTCTCATCAATCAAATGGATGCTAACTACGCAAATGCCGTTCTACAAACCGCAGCAAAAGAGATCGCGAACATTTTGCGAACCGAAGTGGCGAAAAGTGAAGAATGCTGGGATAAAGCAGCCAGCATGATCTCGAGCCGCATGGTGAGTTGTGCAAGTCTTTTGAAGAAATACTAATTTTCCGCTGTTTATTAGGTGGAGGTCGACAAGGTTGTCGCACACGCGACTCAGATACCTCAACTGCTCGTTGCAGTGAAGGTATATTGGGCGGACAACATCGCGGAGGAGTGGCCCGAGTGGCAAGCCATTTGCACTCCCCGGACGCTCGACTTGGAGAAGGATGAGTGGTGGGTACGGGTTGAGGGTGGTGAAGTAAAGAAGGCGGTTGAAGGCAAACCCCCGCAGCCCATCTCGAGGAAGAGGAAAGCGGCGGAGAGCTCGGAGGGCCAAACGGGTGAAGGGGGCGCGGTTGCTTCCCAGAATGATGCGGAGGAAACAGCTGAAGATATGGCCCGTAGACAGGAGAAGGTCAGAGGGAAGAGGAAAGCTGTGGACAGCAAGGATGTCGAGACAACGGACCTCGACACCAGTCACCCCATCAGGCGCAGGCGCATCACCAAGGACGACGAGCGTGGACCATCCAGCCGGCCGAAACGGATCGATACAACTACATCGGCAGGAGCAGGGGAGGCGAATCAATCGCAGTGCAGCGAGTGCGAGAAACGGGAGGTCCAGTGCCGTCAAGCATCGAACGGGCTGGCATGCCAATACTGCCAGAAGAACAAGCGGCGATGTACGAATGCGGGAAACAAACGCGGGCGGTCCGCATCACGCGCGCCCTCCAGGGCGCCGGCTGCATCTCCTGCAACACCCAAGCGAATCCGCGAGCTGTCTCGTCCGGCAGTTAGTGAAGCTGCGAAGTGTAAGTCTTATGAACATCATTTGACATCCTACATGGCTAATCCCATGTGGCTTGCGAACATTGTCAATGTTTCCGTTTCAGTGAAGAAGGAGACTGAAGCGCAAGAGTGTGGCTCTGAATTTCCCACCCACGGAATTTCCGCATCCGTAGGCAAGGTGACCCGCTCGCAGTCTGCGAAACCGCGCCCCAGGTTTCAGCCCGCCCGCTCACGACCAACCCCCCCTGCCACCTCCGATCTCGCATTAAATCCCGCAAGCCTCATCCTCGGGCGCGTGTATACGACGACAGGGGTAGCGACTGTCACCAAGGCGGAATTCGACGCTTTGCGGGCTGAACTACAAGTTTTCCGCAAGATGCTGGAGATCATCTCAAAAGAGCACGACGATGCGCTAGGCGTGGTTACGCGCTGGGCCCAGGCAAACCAACAGATGCAGGCAGAGCTGAAAAGGCTCGCACGAGAGCACAACGAGTTGTTGGAAGAAGTCCACAACTTGCGGGACGGGTACAACGCGATGTGACAAGCGATGGAAGGGTTGCGGAAGAAGATCTGCCACGGTACTGCGGCATATATTCATGAAGGTCTGCCTTCCTCTCTTTACACTGATAATAAGGGCACAAAAATGCTGCTGTCGCAATCATTCTTGGAAGCTGTTCCTGGCGGGAGCGAGACTCCACCCACACCATCCTCGCAAGGTTCCACTTCCCCCACTGATCCTTCCCCTCCAGACCTAAGCATGGCACCAACACCTCTAGCCGTCCAACCAACCCAAATTACAAACTCCCTCGCGAACGTAAACAGAATGAGCTGGGGTAATGAGGGCCGCTCCTCTAGCCAACGCCGTGCATCAGTTCCCCCGCGCTCAAATGACTCCCTCCCACCTCCACAATCCCGTGCGGCTTCGCTTCCTCCGCAGTTGGTAGGGATAGAAGTGAAATTTGCACTGCAATAAGTTGTTTTCTTAGTGTAATGGGGTAGTCGTGATCAGGACAATCTTTCTAATTATTCCGCAAATCATAACTGCCTCAGTAGTTCTAGAACACTCACGGCCATCATCATGAATCCCATGTTTGGAGGCATTAAAATCACCCTGCCGGAGTCAAGATCTCGGGGTCACGACTGCAGGTCATGTATTCAAACAAGATGCCTCACTACGCGTCCGCAACTGCGGGCACACTTGCTCAATATATTCCACCGGCATGTTGCGGGCCACCTGGTAGGTCAAGTGGGATTGCGGATGTTTTACATTATCCTCTGCCAATGTGTACACATCTCCACACACGTTCATTAAATCAATTCAGTCTTGCGGGCACGTCACACGAGGGCAACGGCATTTCCAATTGGCTGCACGGGTCATCCAAGGCCATCATTTCAGGTGTTTCCACGCGGACCACGTAGATGACTTATATCGTCCAGCCGCCTCAGGTGTTACTACATCCGCGTCACGAGGTGCCGGAGCACGCCATTTTTGGGTAGAGTGGCGGCCCTGATTTGCCGTTCCGGCGGTCTTGTCGTTGCTGGAGTCTGCGGGAAGGACTAGATTGTACGCACCGCCCCCATCGGAGGCTTCTGCGGTCGGTGGCAACTGAGTAGCATAATTGATAATGTTGGAGGGCATGACGGTGCGAGTGTTGGATTTGTAGTGACCCCAACCCCAGCGAACATCTCCATCCAACATCCTGCCGCACATGGCAAACATCTGGTTCTTCACTAGGTTATGATATCGAGAGTCCGCATTAGGGATATTGCTGATCATAATGAGAATATCACAGATTCCTCATTTGTATAAATTGGCGTCAGGGCTGCTTCCATTTTAAAACCTCCCGCTGTCTGCGACAGGAGAATCAACTTTTGTGGCACGAGAAGCAAGTGCGCACGAGGCATCTATTCAGATAAAATAACCGCTGGCAGTCACACTTGCATATCCCTCACATCACACGCATGCCGCAGTTAAACGCTAAGGCTGCCACTCCACACCACAAAGCGGGGACGGTAGCACATCCTCGGTATTCCGCACTCCGGGTGGCAATATATGACACGTGGCGGGATCAATTCCAGAAGATTATTCATGACCATTCATTCTCGGAAATCATTTCCCAAGAGGATGCAAGCGCAGGCATCATGCCTGCGTAGGCCCATAGGCTCACCACCTCCCTCATGCGTATTCCTTGCGCATATAAATGTCAATACACATTATTCCGCATGATAGCCCACAATGTATGACAATCCGTATGACACCACCTGGTGCTTTGCACAGGAAGGAACGTGTGGGTAAATTATTGAAATACTCCGGAAGGTCACTTCTGCGATATGTTTCCACTCCATCGCTCCAAAACAGAAGCACAAAAAATGCATTCATGGCTGTGCCGGACTGGTATTTATAAAGCACGCGACAATTTGACCATCCATGTTCCGCTTGCATCAACTCCAAAGACAAGATGAACAGCGTCTCAACCGTTTGGCAACCGCGGTTCTCTGGGTCTACAATTCAAATGATGCTGTACTATCTCGCGTGTCGCACAGATGCCGCCATTCTTCATTTGTTGTCCTTGAACGATGGTTCATTCCCTCTACATTGGTTCGAATATCTGACCTCGGAATTGGTGTGTAATCCTTAAATGTTTTGAAGATAATGATGCATGATGTGTAGCGCGGATATGAATCCATTGCCTCTAGGTATAGTACCCGCGTCACAAGCCGAATTCCTCCTCCTGCGGCATATGCCGCATTTCTTGCGGCCACAGGATCCGACACGCCCGCAAGCGCATTCTCGCAATCCATGCACAATCTCAAAAGCACGGATTTCCAGTTGATTTCCACAATTCCGCGGTTTTTACCTGGATGGGACACCACCAGCGAGCACAAATTCGAACGCGCATGGTGGATGGGGGTAGCAGTTCCCAGGAAGTCACACTCAGTCCATGAGGATGAGGCCCGTGCATATTTCCAGGTATGTCCTCATGGTTCATACTAAGTGCAAAGTTGACTCCGCTATCAATAGAACCTCTGGGGAGTGGAATCGCCACTCGATCGCGAATCTAATGCGCGGTTGGATGACGAAGAGATCAAAGTGCTGGGGCGATTGGAGGCACTCCTGGTCATGGACCATGACATCTCCCTGCGTCTGCGGCATTGTGCTGTGCGCTTGACGGAGCTCGGACGGATTATTCAGCACAAATCTGTGCCTTTTGACCCTGACGAGGATTGAAAAGGGGCACCTAGTTCAGAGTGTATCGAGTTGCTTTAGGCACAAGCAATCAGCGATTCAATGTCAGATGAATAACGCGGAATTAGCTCCAGTATCAATGAAGCTTTGCATGAGTACAGTCTTTGATATTAAAGGCAGAATGAACCTTCCGTTGCATATACCATGCAAAGCAAGCACGGTCCCCCGCTACCTCTCCCGCCCCATGAACTATCAACCTACCCGAAAATGCGAGCATCGTCCCTTGCTCATAGCGGAGGCGCAATCGTAAGGTGGGGAAGACCATGTCCAGCCCTTGGTATTGTCCCACAGTCAACAACTGATCAAACCATTCCGCCCGTCCTTTCATGTCAACATGGTAAGGACTGCAACGATTAACCATGATCGAGGCCGAGTTATAGACACAGGGCCAATCCCGCAGTACATCCAGCATGTCATGCCGCTTCTCCGCAGTGGCACTTTTCCAGAGCTTGATTATCGATTCCCGCCCCAATTCATAAAGTTCTGGATGGATGATGCTCATGGTCGCGGAGAGCAAGGCGTGGAAGTCTTTCATCCCGGCAAGCCATTTACGGCATTCTCCACGATTCCTGCCATCTTTCAAATTTGCGGAAACCTCTATCTTGCTATTCTTGGACTACAAGGATCATCCTGTCTCATCCGGATTGAGTGTGTGAAGAACATACGTTATAACCTTGCTGAAACCACCCCGGGGACATGTTAATGCTGCCCCTGAGTTCCGCTCCTTGTCGGAAGTACCCTATATCAGTCCTCCATGGCTCTCCATCACCAGATGCTGTAATGCTTGACTCTAGGGTTCCATTTAAAAGCTGAACATGCCGCCATACTCGGTCCTGTAGGCGCATCAGGAAGCGAAAATGCTTGAATGAAGCTGCGGAATTGACCTGGTTATCCTCGCTCAGTAGTCCTGGCAAATACCACGCCACGATATTTTTTTCGTTGTCCACGAGCAATGTAGGTTTACTGAGCGCAGTATACTGACAGGAAGACTCTTGCGCATTTTCCAAGGTTTCCTTGTGAATGTCGCGGATGACGCGGCCTGCCGAAGCTGCTTCCGCAAGGATATCGAACTCCTCTAAGTTGTCTGTTGGTACGTTCAATCAACAAGAAGAACCGCAGAAACGGGGAACCCCCTACAAATGTTACACCGTGCCTCTGCAAGCAAGCGCGCGATGCGTTCTGCTGACGCAACTACGGACAGAGGGATATGTATGCTAGGTATTGCAACATTTGCAGACCTCGATTTTTGCAGCATGCATTTGTATCGCTGTCGCATGTAGTCCCCAATGGCATCTACATAGTCAATAGGGCAGTCAGAGGGACACTCAAGTAGCTGAGGAAGAAGTATCATCGTGAGAGAAAGCTAATTGTTCTTGGCATCAATGAGAAAGATAAAATATGCTGTCATGACAACCGCAAGGTCGACAATAAATTTGGAGAATGCGGGGAGTGATAGACTACAATGCCCGGCTTTGCAGAAGGTCAGCAGGATAACCTAGAATTTTGCGGTAATGGAGGCGGAGGTGGACGAAGGGCACAACGCTCCGATTGTCTTGAAGCGGCAGACAAGGTGTGTCCGCGGAAGCATGGAAAAGGTTTCTCAGGGGATGGAGGAGCTCTAATTCTCCTTTTCTTGGTAGACACTAACAGCTACCATTATATCTAAATATGAAGTTTTATTGTCGCATGGTTGGGTGCATGAGAATGCAAGATGGTTTAACATTCATGTGTCGTGTGACGTCCACAGCTGGGCAATCCCTACATAGCTAATCACGACTTGTGGACTTGCCTACTTGTACTTCCTTGTGTCATGTGAGAGAGACAAGCACCTATATGAAAAATAATATCGGATAAAGCGCCGGCGGGTAAGCCTAACCTTCAACCTCCACATGCCAACAAATATACTCGGTGCTTGCTGCATCGGTCGGCTTGTTGGACACCACGGCAAAAAAAATGACAAGCCAGTTGTAAGCTCGCCCAGGTGATCCAAATGTCAGGCATCCACGCGAGTAAATATTTGGGCGAGCCTGAGCTACTTGACCATGGGCATTGCGGGAATGCAAGGGGACGGGCCCATAGGGAAATACACTTCCGGATTATGTTTCCCCGCCGTGTGAAACAATACCGAAGGGCATATGTAAGGCGAGGAGTACGGCATACCTGCGGTTGGGGATAGAGGCGAACCTATCACATAGCTATGTATTTTCCCGCCTATGAAATCGTCTTTGTCAGAAGCACAATCTTCCCGATTTTTCCGCACATTGTAAGTAGCCAAATACTGCACGAATGGCAACAGCCATGGCCGCAAATGGCACGTCAAAAATTCTCACAATGGCCCTTCCTCGTGCTCAGCCTGCCGGCTCACTGCGGAAAATCAGGTGTCCAAGCCGCCTACCTCACAATAAGTCAGAAAATTGCAGCGTGCTAGTTAAATTTAACCCGCAATCATCTCGTGGGGCAACCCTCAGCGTGAGGCCTCGGACTTATTGGGTTGCCCGTTATTAAATTACGTCTTTCTAAGGAGCGGTGGACCAAACCCACCCCACCCTGTTTATGGGTCACACGATATACACCATACTACCAAAATTTTTCTCAGTCACCCTATTGTATCATTTGAGGCGTTTCCGTGCTGAAGAAATCGATGACTTTGGTTTAGAGCGGCCAGCCATCTCAGGGATTACCGCATCCGCGTCACGTGGCGTCGGAGCACGCCGTTTGCGGGTAGAGCGGCGGCCTAGCTCTGGGGTCGCAATCCTCTTGTCGCCATTGGGGTCTGTAAGAACGACTAGATTGTCATTGAGACATCTTGGAAAATGCTTGTGCCCTCACCTGCCATGTCCACATCAACTCCGCTATTGTCCTCTGAATGTTCATGCCCAACGGTTGGTGTCACTACAAACGTCAGCTATCAATGCAACGCCTATTTTCAATGGAGCACACCTATTTTTCGACCTGTTGGATGAGGAGTACCTCTTGGATCCCCTAGTTCCGAGGTTTTTTGCTGGTTCATATTGCTTGATAGATGGGCTGAATAATGGGAAAAGTTAATTCTAATTGTAGGAGACAAAGGATCATTCCATACTCCTCTGCCGGACCGCATCTTTGACGCGTATTTCACGGCCAAGGCCTCCTCCGGTGGATGAATTTGCATCAGAATCCGGATCCGACCCCATATTGACAGGCACCATCAAGGGCCGGGGTAGAGTATTTTGTGGAGGTGCAGGAATCGTTAACCTTGAGATATTATAGTCGGAGCGGGTTTCAGATTGAGCGGCATAGCGTGATTGGCTCATAGCTTCATGACTTGTTCTCCCGTGCTGTTGAGTTTTATGCGGTTTGATGGACGATGGCCCTGGATCATCAGCATTCCTGATGCTTAATCCTATCCGACCTCCACTGCTCTGAGGGTTATTTGGTTGGTCCCTACCATGTTGCCGAAGATTTCCACGAAGGTAGACATTCCCATCCTTATTCCGCTGTTGCTCCGGGATTCCTAATCTGCTACGGCGATCGCCCTCACCACTGTCGTCCCCATCCGCGTTCAAATTGACTGCAAAATTCTTGCCACGTGAGTAAGAAGTCTTCATGCCGCTGTCCCGCCATGAGTCCGATCCGGACACGCTGCCCCCATCCCTATCCTTGTATATGCGGACTTCAGTCGCAGGCGTGGAGGACCCCCGCAGCTTGCGGGTGTCGTTCGCAGTTGCCTCTTCGGAATGCACCCGAATTTGTCTCGCCCGTTGCGTCATTCTTACATCTTCCCTCGCACTTCCCACATCATCTCTGCTCTCCGCGAAACGTGTGGAGGGACCCACAAAATTTTCCGCTTCCAAGTCGCTTCTGCGGCCCTCTCTCCTTGTGCTTCCACTACGTCGACGCGTTGTAGTGGAGTTTTCACCCGCAGTTGTGTGAGCGGATGTACTCCGCGAGTTTGGCGCGGATTTACCCAGGCGGTCATCTCTTCTCCCTCTCCGGCTCTGCGATTCTTCTTCGCTTATATCTCCAATCTCCTTATCCACCAAGTTCATATCATCCGACCCGTAAACTGATGCGGCTGTTGATGTTTCTCTGCGTTTCCCCTTATTTCCACCGCCTTGTCGTCTCCTCCTTCGTTTTCCTCCAACGGGAATGTCTTCATCATCTTGAGGTTCGACTGGACCTTGCAACTCTCCATCTTCATTCACCCAATGATGAAATGCGAATATGTCGTCTGGGCATTCTTGCTGTCGCCGTTTGATAAAGTGCAAGAATTTCGTTGCATCAATCTTCCGCATATGGCTAGGGTCATCCGGGAACTGAAAGCCAGGCGGAAGATGCTTTTCCGCGATCATTTCATGCCCTTGACGAGGCAATCGCTTGAAGGGGACTGCAGCTTTGTCACGGCCACAAATTCGCCCTATTGGTTGCGTGAAAAAAACGATTTGCCCCCCCATGAATTAACTCACGATAATGGGCTGTGAAAAAGCCCCTTACTAGTGATTGCAGCTCCCGCAACTGGCAATCAACATTGCCCACCCAAATGGATCCATCGTCGCGGGTCACCAACCTTACTGGATCCTCTTTCCTTTTCTTCGACTTTGGCTTTTTCTGGCCCTCTAATTCTTTGTCTGTGTCGTCCACATCATCCGCATGGTCGGGCGGCGGGTCGAACATCGTTCCGATATACCGCTCCCATGGCTTGCGCACCGTGTCAATATCAGTGAATTTTTCGCCTCCCCTGATTTCCTCATTAAAATCGAGGCTGTCGGCATTCAGCCTCTGAGTACGATCGTAACCAGCGCACCCACCAGGAAGTGACCGTATTTCCTTCGTCATCCCTCCAACCAGCCAGAAATACCACCCTCATGCCATGCGCACGCCACATCTCCTGCGCAAATTCTTGGAAAATTCGTTTCCCGTGGCGACTAGCATTTCTGAATGGATATTAATTCCGCACATATTAAATGATCAGGGAGTAACTCTACCTAGCTTTGACCTGATCAGGAGGCCCTCTGTCAAGGTTCCATACTGCGGCAGTCGCCTCCGCACGTTCTTGGCCCTCTTCTCCCATTCGCCTCCACACATGACTTACGGCTTTTTGATAGACTTCCAAAGCTTCCTTTGTTCCCGGTTTTGCGTGGTATTCGTCCTCGATATACTTATTTATGGCATCCTTCTGCTCCTCCTGAATGACGGAGCGGCCTGTATAGCTGCGTCCAACCTTGATTCTACTATGATTTGCTCCCCCGCGGGATTGATTAAAGAGCCAATTATTGTAAGACTTCGAGTTAACGTCGTTAGTTGTATTCACACCAATATGGTAAAAATACGCACCCGTTTTTGACCTTCCCACTCTTGTTCGCTGAGGCCTCGATTTGCTGGTAGCTTCCGCAATTCACCCGCAATGCGGAGAAAGACTTTTTTTCGAGCGGCTCCTTTGCACCCCATCCATTGCGCTTTTCCATTCATCAAGATTGCCCGCTCCTCCGCAGAATGCCTCTGATAGAGCAGGGGCTTCACACTTCCTGCAATCCTGCCCCGCCCATTCTGCGATCCTGACTCGTCCTCGGGGTCATCTTCGCCATCATGATCGCTGTCCGAGGAGGTTTCTCCACTCCAACTCTCATAGTAGGAGGTACCAGAGCCGCTGTACTCATAATCTCCATCTGAAGGTAGTTCGTTTGGCGCCAGCTGAGTCGGATAATTGATGGTGTAGGGGAGCATAATGGGATGGTGAGGGGTCTGGAGCAACCGCGATTGCTGCGAGCATCCCATCCAACATCCCATTCCACAGGGCGAATCTCGCACTCTTAATTTTCCCGTTTTCACATGCCATGGCTGCCGCATTCTGCATTAGGGCTTTGATGATCACAATGAGAACATCGCTCATACAAACATGGATAAATTAGGGTCAGAGCCGCTTCGATTCTAGAACGTCCTCCTCGTTGTGACCCAAGAAGCAAGTGAGCACGAGGCATGCATGTGAACAGCAGGAGTTGCTGCCGGCCACTGACGTTAATCTACTGCAACAGTCGCATGTCATGGTTGAAGGGTAAGGTTGTCTCTCCACACAACAAAGGGGGGAAGTCTGGACATGCTTCATACTCCGCAGGTCAGTTGAACATATACGGCAGCGTGTGGGATTAATGCCCAACGATGATGGAGAAACATATATCTCTTCTGACGATATTGCTCAGCTGGATGAAAGCACCAAGCCTTGGTGGATTGTATGTTCACCATCTCCCTTATCCGCACTGACATTATTCCGCAGAGCAGCTTACGATGTACTGGAGTCCGTATGACACCAGCTCATACTCTGCATTGGGAAGCGACATGTAGGTACATTCTTGGAGCTAGTCTGTGTAACCACGCTGTGTATCTTTCCAAAAAGGAATTGAATGGCTGTGCTGGACTGGTAATTATAAAGCACACGACTTCCTGGATATCCACCTTCTGCTTGCGTTAGCTGTGAAGTGAAGATGAACAGCATCTCAACCATTTGGCAGCCAAGAATTTCTGGCTCCACCATCCAAATGATCCTTTACTACATTGCCTGTCGCATAGATGCCGCCATTATTCATCTGGCTTCCTTGGAAAATGACGCATTTCCTCTACATTGGTTCGAAAATCTTTGCTCGGAATTGGTACGTAATTCCCAAATGATTTAGAGATCATTACTCATGATATGTAGCGCGGATATGAATCAATTGCCTCTGGATATGGTACCCGCGCCACGAGCCGCATTTCTCCTCCTGCGGCACATGCCACATTTCTCGCAGCCTTAGGATCTGACAAACCAGCAAGCGCTTTCTCGCAATCCATACGCAATCTCAAGAGCACCGACTTCCAGTTAATTTCCGCAATTCCGCGATTTTTGACTGGATGGGATGTCGCCGGAGAGAAGAACTTCGAGCGGGCGTGGTGGATGGGAGAAGCAGTTGACTGGAAATCACAGCCACTCAGCGAGAATGAGGCCCGTGCATATTTTCAGGTATGTCCTCATTTTCTATACCTAGTGCAAAGCTTACTCCGCTACCGCCAGAATCTCTGGGGAGTGGAATCGCCGCTCGATCACCAATGTAATGCGCAATTGGATAACGAGGAAATCAAAGTACTCGGGCGATTGGACGCACTCCTGGACATGGACCGCGAGATCTCTCTGCGCCTGCGGCATTGTGCGGTGCGCTTGACGGAGCTCGGACGGATCACTCAGCACAAATCTGTGCTCTTTGACCCTGATGAGGATTAAAAACGGGGCACCTGCATTAGAATGTATCGTGTCTTTACTTTCATTGCCCACTAAATGCTTAATCACCCCCAGATGCACAATCGCACTCCAACGACATGGAATCTCCTCGAAGATGAATGCGCCGACAGTGTGTCCCATACGCTTTCAACTTGCGCCATTTGGGACACTGCATATTTTATTTACGAGACACTAGCAGAATCTATGAGCTGTGAATGTCACTCTTTGTGTACAACTTTCAGAATAGGAAAAATTATGCTGTGGACAATGTGGTGGGCGGAAAAACATTCACGAAATCGTGTAAAATGGTCTTGTATGGCAACTAAATGCGAGATCTACAATGGATTGGCACAGGCAACGTTCCAATTCGGTTATGCAATGTCCAACAGGTCTTATATAATACTGAACAGCTGCCTCATCCGTTGTTTAAGAAGAAACAATGTTGCTATTCAATGCTGAGTGTTTCCGCGCGACAGGACCACCGAGAGGGAGTCACGCACAACCTGGAATTTACGCTCCGCTTCGGCTATGTGTCGACATCTCGGCGAGTCGGCCCAGTTCGGCACGCTGTCGGGCTCACGATGATTTGAAGTCCGCCTTAACTTTGATCCAGTCATGTGACAGGATGGTCGGCCGTCCGGAAAATTCAATTCAGGGTCGTCCTCAAACTTTGTCAAGGTCTGGTGGAGCTTATGTCACGTAAGTCAGACAGCTCGGGCACTCAGATATTCGGGTGAGCGTAGTAGCAATGAGGACATCTGGGAATTGGCCTTTCCGAATATTCGAGTGTCCGAGCTGTCCAGCTCACGTGACATAATCCTCACCTGACCTCGATAAGGTGTGGGCGGAGACTGAACACAATCCCGCCCTTGTGTGGCAGTGTCCCATTGGCGGCACGATGGGAACCTCCTTGACCTACTAATATGCCTTTTCTCCTTTACTGTGGTGGCGGCAATGCTTGCAAGAAATAAGAGAGTAATGTCAAAGGGGATTACTTGCAGACGAGGGTTTGGCAGCTGCGATGGTTGCGAGCGTTGCCAGATCTCTCCGCCATTGCGCGCGCTTCAGCAGGGAGCGCGGGAAAAGGGCGGGAGGTGCACGCAGCACTCGGCAGCTTTGACGTAGTTTAGTCTCCGCCCAAACTTTGTCAAGCTTATGTCACGTGAGTCAGACAGCTCGGATACTCGAATGTTCGGAAAGGCCAATCCAGCGACGTTTTGGTAGCAATGGCCCCTCACTCATTTCTTTCCACGGATGCTCCCGAACGATTGTCCTTCCTCCCTGCCGGCCAAGATCTCAGCACTATCCTTTTTTCATGGCCACAGCCCGGTCCAATTACCACTAGTCAATGGTCATCTATCAGCATTTAGGCCCTCGCACGACATTTCACCCCCATGTAATGGCCACTGTGCAGACGGTGCCGCTAGCTTAGTGACAACCTGCTGACTGTCCTATCCACATATATTTATACATTTTAGTGTATCTGAATGTCAACATGACTCTGTAATTCACTCATCAAAAGTGTATAGTACATTCTCGGAACTTCAACCAAAAGTTGCGCGAGTGGAAAAAATGCAGCCGAAAAAGTGCGGCGAGTTGAAAAACGCGATCGAAACAGGATGGCAAGGAAAGCAGGATAGGGGAATAGACAACGCGACGAAAACAAGAAAAGTGTGACGGGCAAAAGTGTGCAAATCTACTGTCGTAGGGGCGCCGCAGTACTCACCGGGGTCTTTACACGGCCACTGACAGTCTCCAAAATCATATTTCATATAATCGGGGGGAGACGCTGAAAAGTATGGTTGCAAATGTCGATGAGCCACAACAAACATGAGATACAAGCAAATGGATCTAAAACTCAAATTCGGCGTGGTTTCAAATGGGGTTGAAGACCCGCCGTTGCTCTTGGATCCACCCCAAGGTCTCAGCAGACTTGGTGATATGATCCCTCACTGTTTTGCGCTTCTGCAAAAGCCTCGAGAACTCCGCCCAATATTGTTCCATTGCATCGAGGACCGGCCGATCATATTTTTCATGGAACTCCAATGGTACCGTCAATTGATCGTTCAGACTTCGCTGCTGAAGGACATCTACGAAGGCTCAAAACGTCGATCACTGGAATTTATAACGTACTGACCTGGAATGAACTCATCGTTGATTTGAACACCCCTTGCTCTCAGCCGCTCCCGCTCTCGTTTCACTTCTTCTTCATCTGCAAATTAAGGAACAATGGGTAGGAATGATCAAACCTCTTTACAGGACTGCCTAGTTGAACTCACCAAATTCCGCCGATGCTTTCAATTGATCTAGACGTAGGGCGCGAATGTGAGGGTCGCGCCAGCTTAATGTATCAGGTTTGAAAGGCCTGTCCAGCGGCTGGAAAAGGTGACGTGGCGGGGTATCTCGCATCTCACTCCCTATTCAAAAAAATTGCTTATTCGTGACATCCAGAGAAATGGAAGGAATCCCCACCTGACTGCTCGCAATCCATGGCAACGTCACTGGATTGCCTCTGTGCAGACATTCCCTCTGAGGCCCCCGGATCATTGAACTCCACCCACATTGGGTGGTGACTGGACTCCGATCGTGGTATCTGAGGTGTGTCAGGGATTGGTGAGTCCGGGGGTGAATTCCAAATTCGCATGGTAGGCGGAACTTCGTGAGATTGTTCCCAGATTGAAGTGGGATTGTCCCGATGCGGAGGGTCTTTTTCAACGCGTGGTATCGAGGAAACGGAATGAGTGGAGGATTCGAGAACTGCGGGGAGATCTTCACCGCTTGGAAAGGGACGCATCCTATCTACCTTTCGTTTCGGCTTTGATCTAGCGGCGGGTATCACTAAGTTCGAAAGAGGAACTAGAGCGGAAGGTGTGAGCTTGTGACATATGTGATAATGAATAAACACAATTATTCTCACCGCTGTCCTCATGACCCACAGTGCGTTTCCGACTGGGGGCAGGAATCTTCAATTCCATCAAAGGCGGCTCCACCAACTCATCTTGGGTAGGCGGAATTGGAAGCTGTGGGGTAGGGAGGATATCAACCGGACGCTTCCTGGCCGCCTTTGGAATAGCAAGGTTTGCGAGCGATAGGTCCAGATCGGCGCTGGAATTGTACTTCGAAGGATTTGATGACGGAGGAGGAATCGTGAGTTCTGAGGGCGGGGTGCCCGAATCTGCGGATGGATTGGCCGGTTGTGACAGCTCCGCAAATTCACCTTGGGTGGACGGAATTGAAGGGTCCTGCTGTTGCACATTGTCATCCCGAGGTTTAGCCTGCATGTTACGCTGACGTTTCTTAGGCGCCTTTGGGATCGCGAGTTTAGACAGCGATACGTTTGGTTCAACGGTGGGTTGGCGCATTGGACGACTCGGTGGCGGAGGGGGGATCACGAGTTCGGAGAGTGGAGTGACGGAATCTGTTGATGAACAGGATGATCGCGACGACT
>JBBPTT010000679.1:0-18651 GCA_038094175.1 Boletellus aff. lepidospora
ACAATGCGTACTTTGTGTCTCTTGAGTCCTCAGACTTCCTCTGAGTCCTAGTCCCTGTGCTTTACCTTGTTCTGGATTCCCTTTGCTCTCCTAGGTGGATTGAGATGCTGTAGACCTCTTAGTGAGCGTCCACCTCATCCACAGGTTGCTGTAACGACACAAGTGTGTGTTCAGTGTAACATTGACACAGCAAAGTTATATCTCGCACACGTATAGACTAACCATGGACTTCCCCAGACTATTGTCTCTGACCGTGGACCCCAGTTTGCTTCGCAAGTCATGAAGGACCTCTGCAAGTGACTTGGGATTTCCCTGAAGTTATCAACTGTGCATCACCCTCAAACTGATGGCCAGACGGAATGCATTAACTGCGACCTCCATCAGTATCTATGACTCTTCTGCTGTGACCATCAGACAGATTGGCCTGAGTGGCTCCCCATGGCACAGTTTGCACACAATAACCACACCTTGGCTTCTACCAAGAAGTCCCCATTTGAAGTCACATGGACTTGTGAACTGCAAATGGGTGTTGAGCCTGGCAGCTCTAAAGCCCCTGCTGCTGATGTCTTATCTGATAAAATTGAAAAAACTTTTGATGAGGTTCAGGCTAACCTCTCCCTTGCGCAAGAAAGAATGTACCGACAGACTAACAAACATTGGTCAGATGCCCCCTCTTATGCCCCTGGAGACCAGGTTCTGTTATGCTTGCATGGAGTTATCCAGCAAGGTCAGAGGTTCGACAACTTAGTCTAGAACCAATGAAAGTAACTAGTCAAGCGCACACTCAGAGGTGTAGTGCAAAGACACGAGAGGATCTCTCTAACTGCGATGAGCAGTCTCGAGGAGGCCAGAAAACTACACATAGATTGCATAGAACTAGCTAGGGAAAAGTCATACATGTCACAGGTCTTTATATACCTTAAACTATCTGGTCATGACTAAGAGTCAGCTGGTACAGGGTCATCCAGTATGACAGAGGTGCTGTGGTATCCAGGGGGAAATGGAACATGAGATGATGTGAAAGAATCATCTTAGGAGAGGAGTGTCCGAAATGGAGATGGGCATATCAAGATCAAGACTAAACTGAGGTGGCATAGAAACAGGAAGGGAATCGGAATGAAGATGACTATCAATGGAAGTTACTAGTCAAGAAGCATAGATGGAGGGAGAAGAAAAACTCATCAAAGTCATCCCACGTCATGCCGGTCGAGATAGGGTAGCATTTCTTGTAACAATACCTCCGGCGAAGATTGGAGGCCCTGCCTCCGACATTCCCAGATACCTCAGAATGATCCACTTACTGTTCGGCCTCACCTCCATGGGAGCTGGGGGAAGTGGTATCCCGGTTCTGTGGGCAATTCTCCATAGCGTGCACCACACTATGACAGATTCCGCAACGACGTCGAGGGCAGCTGTATTGGGAGTGACCGGGTGCTGATACCCTACACAATGGGCAGGTGTATTCCAGGCAATCAGGGCGATAGTGTCCACTGTGTCTGCATGTAAAGCAGATGGGGGGGCGTGTTGATCAAAGAGGCGATCTAGAGACAAAGTTGGCGAGGGCAGTGATGAGAGGTTGGAGGAATTGTTCGTCAAATCGACGATGAGCAGTTGCTCTTCTGGTTCTAGATTGAGCTCGGGGCGGAGGAGTGGGAATGGGTTGCTCATTCTCTCCTGGGAATGGGGTGTTGGTTCTCTCCAGGTGTGATGAGAATTCTCCTTCGGCCAGGTGCAAAGATGTTTCACTAGAAGTGTTACGCTCACTGGGTGGTAAGCGTAAGGACTTGGATAAAGGTCAAGAGCAGGGACAAGGTTACACCCTGTAGGTGTAAAGGTTCGGCATAGAGAGCCGCAAGGGGGACAGGGACTGGAACCCTGAGGATGCGATCAGTAACAACGACCGGCTGTAGACAAGGAGGAAACAAGGGAGTGCCCACTCAAAAGTAGGGCAAGGACTTAGAGAGATCCAGGGGAGGCAAGAAGATGCTATTCCAAGTAGGTCTAGCTTGGGGATACATGGCTGGAGCCTTGGGGTTTATATACCCTAGGGATACAGGATGACTAAGCGACCATGGAAGGCTATGGAATGCATAGGAATAAAGATGAGTCAAAGGAACACAGCCAAAGGCTGTGGAACAGGAAGGAAGAATGTTCTAGAGAAGCACAGCCAGAAGGCTGTGGAACAGGAAAAGAAGAACGTTTAAGTAATACTCAGCCAGATGCTTAGTAAAGCTGTACAAGTCATCGGCTGATGAGTCAAAGAAACAAGGTAAGCATAGACAAAAAGGAGAAAAGGGGCGAGATAAGAAAAAGAGTAGGGTAAAACGTAACAGAGGGTTTTTAAAAGGGAAAGGTGTTTCAGTGTCACCAATCCCCACAACCGTTATTCCTGTAATTATATCACCAATCGCAGATTGAGCAATTCGACTTCCCACATTATTATGAGAAGAAGAAACAGGAAAAACCGCTGAAACATCGTCCCTAGTGGATAGTGGAGCAAGCAATTGTTTCATAAACAAGAAACTAGTAGAAAGACTAGGACTCAGGACCAGGAGACTAAAAATCCCCATTAAAGCCACAAACGCAGATGGAACCCTCAACGAGAATGGAATGATATGCAGGAAAGTAACTCTCTCTATAACCATCGAATCACTGCTGTTGGAAAACCAGACATTCCTAGTTATCAACAGTGGAGAAGAAGATATCATACTAGGAATGTCCTGGTTAAGATTAGTAAACCCCGAGATTGATTGGGCCAAAGGCGAGATCACTATCCCTAAATCCATCAATCCAATATCGCATTCACAAGATCACTTAGAACAACGATATCTCCTGCGATATTTATCAGCAGATCTGAGCACCCATATTAAACAAGAACTAATCTGAAAGATAACTCACTCCACGGAGATCACCCAAGCAGAAATGGTAAACAAAAAGGAAACCATCCTTCCACCTCAATTTGAGGAATTCCGATGCGTATTCGAGGAACCTCCTCTAGGCAAACTCCCACCATCCAGGAAGTATAACCACCACATCGACCTTAAAGACACCTTTACACCGAAAGTGGCTAAAGTCTACCCTTTAAACCCCAAGGAATTGGAAGCCTGCAAAACATTCGTTGATGAAAATCTGAAGAAGGGAACTATCATACCTTCACAATCACCCCAAGCTTCGCCCTTCTTCTTCATACCAAAGAAAGATAGAGGTCTTTGCCCATGTCAAGACTACCGATATCTCAATGAGCATACGATCAAAAATGCTTATCCCCTACCTCGCATCTTGGAGCTAGTCAATCAATTAAAAGATGCCACCATCTTTACCAAGATGGATATCCGATGGGGATACAACAATGTGTTAATCCACCCTCCGGACCGATGGAAAGCCACCTTCATCACTCCAATAGGGTTGTTCGAACCTACGGTCATGTTCTTTGGGCAGAGCAATTCTCCAGCTACATTTCAAGCCCTAATGAACCACGTTTTTGCTGACATGATTGCTGAAGGATGGCTGATTATATACATGGATGACCTCATCATTGCCTCAAAACAACCCGGAGAACATACTGAAAGAACTTGCAGAGTTTTACAGAGAATGATGGACAATGATCTATTCCTCAAGCTGAGTAAATGTTCCTTCAATGTCACTGAAGTCGACTACCTCAGAATGATAGTTCGGCCAGGAGAAATCACCCTTGACCCAGGAAAGCTCAAAGCAATCCAAGACTGGAAAAGTCCGACTTCTGTAAAGCAAATCCATTTGTTTATCAGATTCTGCAACTTCTATAGAAAGTTCATCCCCGACTTTTCCGGGATTAGTCGACCCCTCCATGAACTTACCAATAAAGGAGTTAGTTGGAACTGGTCACCCGATGTTACGATTTTCTCCATCGCTCCTCGTATTTTCCTTATCTCCATTCTCTCTCTTCATCATGCTGGTCCTCTTATCTTTTCCGAGCACTTCAACCACTTTCTGTTTATCTTCAGCCCGTTCTCTTGCGTCATCCGAGTCATCTCGGATTATTTCCCTTAGTTACCCTCTGTACCTGGTACCTGCTGCGCTTTGATAGTAGCAGCTTACCTCATCCTTCCACTATGTTCCATAGGCTTCGATGCTTACTCATCTTCACCTATATATACCTTCACTACTCATGTAGTCTCCTTACACTTGTTCTATGCGAATATATGCATTCTTGTGTCGCTCCTCAGTCCTCGAAGTATCCTTCGAGTCCCTCGTCCCCTTGAGTCCTCAGTCCTCGAGTACCCCTCGAGCCCTTCATCTCCCCTTGTTCTCCTAGGTGGATAGAACGCTGCGACCTCTTCGTGAGAGTCCGCCCTTCCACAGGTTGCTTGAACGACACTTGCAGTGCATTCGGCGTAACACCTGAATGCGAGCAAGCCTTCAGAACCCTACAACAGGCCTTCCTGTCCAGACCTGTCTTGAGAATGCCAGACTCCACTAAACCCTTCACTGTCATGACTGACGCTTCGCTTACAGCCTCTGGAGCTGTCCTTATGCAAACAGATGGAAATGGAGATCTCCACCCTTGTGCCTATTTTTCCTGAACCTTCTCTGCTGAAGAACGAAATTACGACATCTATGATCGAGAATTACTAGCAGTCATCCGAGCATTGGAGGAATGGAGACATTATTTGTCGGGAACAGAACACCAGGTGACCATCCAAACCAATCATAAGAACCTAGCATACTTTAAACAACCCCATAAGTTATCCTGACAACAAGCGAGATGGATGCTATTCTTACAAGATTTCAATATTCGATATCAAAATCTCCCTGGAAACAAGATGGCCCCCGCCGATGCCCTCTCCCGAAGGGACGAGGTCGATACCACTAGCAACAATCAAAACGTTATTCTCATCCCCGATGATCATTTCATCAACCTTATCGACCTCACTATACAGGAGAAAGTAATCCTCTCGACAAAAGATGATCCCCTAGCAAAGAATGCCATTGCGGCAGCTCAAATGGGTTCTTTGCTCTTCCCTCGAGCCAGCACCAACAATTGGAAATGGGAGGACGGGATGCTGTACTTCCAGGGACGTCTTTTTATTCCCAAAACACAACAGAAGACACTAGTCACTAAAATACATGAATCCCCTGCCAGAGGACATGGTGGATATTTCAGAACCCTATCTCTACTCCAGTGGGATTATTGGTGGCCAGGCCTTTCAACCTTTGTACGAAAATTTGTCCTTGGATGTGCGATTTGCCAGTCAAACAAGGTTAACACTCACCCAACAACCCCGCCGCCCATTCCAAACTCTATGGAGGCAGACCACCCATTCCAGAATATCTCTATGGATCTAATCATGGATCTTCCAATCTCAGCCGGTTTTTACTCTATACTGGTCGTGGTCGACCATGGTCTTACAAAGGGGGTAAATTTCCTCCCTTGCAATAAAACCATTGATGCAGCAAGAGTAGCCAAACTCTTTTTCAGAAACATCTTCCCCAGATTCGGACTCCACGACCAAGTCATCTCAGACAGAGGCCCCCAATTTGCATCTGCATTTGCCAGAGAACTCGCCCGACTCCTGCAGTATGACCTCGCCCTGTCAATAGCCTATCACCCTCAAACCGATGGAGAAACCGAACGCGTCAACCAAGAACTAGAAACATATCTCAGAATCTTTTGTGATGGAAACCCTGCTAAGTGGCACGACCTTCTCCCTATGGCTGAATTCACTCATAATTCTGCCACACACTCAGTCACCAAACAAACCCCTTTCTCACTTATGATGGGATATGAACCCCAAGCCTACCCCACTATCGGAAAGACATTCCTACCTGCCCTCGAGTTCAGAATGACCATCCTTGATAATGCCAGAAAAGAGGCCAAGGCCACTCACGTCGCTGCCCAGTTACAACAGAAGGAAAGAACCTGGTCCAAATACAAACCATTCAAAATCGGAGATAAAGTTTGGTTAGAAGGAAAGAACCTTCACATTCCATACCCATCTAGGAAATTAGCCCCTAAACGAGAAGGCCCCTTCGAGATTGAAAAAGTCATCTCATCAGTCACATTCCAACTCTGACTACCAACCTCTTGGAAAATACATCCCGTATTTCATGCCTTGCTCCTCATCTCTTATGTGGAAACTATGGAACATGGCCAAAACTTTCTAAGACCACCCCCCGAGTCTATCAAAGGGGAGGAGGAATACGAAGTAGAACAAATCCTGGCCCATCGAGGAACATTTGGACGAAGACGTTATTTGGTTAAATGGAAAGGATATTCATCGGCCGAAAACACATGGGAACCAGCCATCAATCTAGCCAATTCAAGAGAATTACTGCGGGATTACTGAGCAAGACACCCGGCCGCCTTTCCGCAGTAACACCCAGTTTATCCCAAAACAATGACCCTGAATCCACAGTTCCGATTTGATACGACATCCTGGTCCATGCACTGCCGACAATTTCTATAAAAAGGGATCTCCTACACCGAAACCCACCAGCATTACCACTCTTAACACCATCGGACACATGGTCTACTGGTAGCCTGCACTGAGTGTAGGAACAGGGGAATGCAGCCAGGTGGCTCCTGGTTCAAACCCTGCAATGGGCAAGAATTTGGGATGTCTTTAAGACTCTGATTAAAAACCATCCGACCCTTGATTGATGACCCTGAGCCTGTGAAAAACCAGTAGAGCAGGTATCAAACTTGGGACAGGACACCCCTGGTGCCTGAATGACATTGGTTAGTCTCTCCTGCTTGGGTCAGGGCCTGGGAAACCCGACTCCTGAGCAAGATTGCCATGTCCGCTTGCACGGTGGTAAAAGGCTAGACCTGGTGGGCCCGAAAGCTGTGAGGCTTAGGGTAATGGGAAGCCTAGCCACGAGGCAGGTGAGCTGTAGTCAGCATGTGGGTCACTGAGTCACATGCCGGGCTCGAGAGGACAGACGCCCAGGTCGGTCATGGGTCAACAAGGCTGTGTTGGTATCAGCTAGTTGGTGTGTGGCTTAAGGTGTAAACACAGTTTGGGTTAGGGGCACTGGGAGGGATGTGTTGCCCAGCAGCCGATGGCCCGGATGTGTGACCACCGCCCCCATCACATTAGTCATGATGCAGTTCTCCATTGACTTCTACGAGACCCTCCTCATCGCCGCCACCCTATTATTATTCTATGTAGTCCATCTGCTCCACGACTTAGCCGAAAAGTTGAAATTCTGGGCAGTCGAAGTGCATATCTGGGACAAGGCCCTACTATACTTATCCTGGGGTGACGGATCCGCAGAAGCCGGACAAGAACACTAGTGGGTGGAGACCCCCACATTGGGGCCCAGGGTCAAAATAGGAACTGATGGGTATCCTTAGCCAATCACAGTGGGTGGTAGTGCCACAGGACAGGGACTGGAGGGCAGTGATGGGACCTGAGACAGAGCATCTGGTGGACTCACCAATGCTAAATAGGAGATGGGCAGACCCTCAATAAATACCGCTCATTTGTTCCCCTCCCTCTGTGTGATCCCATGGCCTACATCTACACCCCAACCACCTCTGTCCCAGATCCTATGGAAGGCTATCGTCTGGCCCATACAGAAGAGAACGCCTTGGCAGAAATCTACCGCTTTCATTGTCTTCCCAAACTCCAGCTCTACCAAGCATTAGAAAAGATCCTACAGGACGTCCATCTGGTCCTGATGATCAATCACTTACCTGACTTCGAAGTCAATGAGTTCCTACCTCTCACTATGAATTTGTACCACCGCTATCATGCTTTCTCCCTTCACACAGAACATCTCCTGACCGACTCTATGTTGGCGGCCCCCTATGCAATGTCCAGGATGGTGCTATCCAGAATGAAAGACTATATCCTTGAACTGCTAGTTCGACACGGGATAATACCTCTTCTAGCAAGCCTCCCTGCACTCCCCATGTATGTTACAGTTTTTCCTTTTCTTTCCCCTTGATAAGTCCTTTACTCTCCAACCTGGATCATGACAACTACCGACGAGCCTTTAGGATCCTCTTCGTTCAGACAACCCACTAGACATTGAACGTCTACGCCACTAATACCGACCTCTCCCCCTTCACTTCATCACCTCTTCACATCGTCACGCCTTCACCATCTCACTGTGATGGTAACCACGCATAGCCTCGCAGCCACCATCTTTTGATCCCTTGATCCATCACTGATGCTGTGTATTGATGCATCAGGTACCCTAGTTACCTATGACTCATCCTGACTCATCACAAGCTGTATGCACAGCCTATCCTTGTATTATATAGTCGACCCCAGTTCGTATCATGTTCTCTAGCTAGTTCTACACAATCTACGTGTAGTTATCTGGCCTCCTCGAGACTGCTCATCGCAGTAAGAGAGATCCTCTTTGCGTGTCTTCGCACTACACTTTGAGTGTGCGCTCGACTAGTTACTTTCATTGGTTCTTGACTTGAGGTCGAACCTTTGACCTTGCTGGATAGCTCCACGCAAGCGTAACAATGTATGAGTTCATGTGGGCCATCCTACAGACCCTGGACAGCAGACAGACCCAGGACTTTCTGTCAGTTGGATTTCTATCTGACCCCATTGCTCTTCAAAGAAATCCCCGCCAACATATCCCCATTCCCACACCGCATACTCCCCCTGCCAGACTGGTTACCCCCTCCGTCTCACGTGCTACCAGTGAGACATCTTTGCACCTGGCAGAAGGTGAATTCAGTTCCCCCGAAAGAGTCGACACCCCCTATCCCGATGAGAATGCACGACCCATCCCTGTTCCACCTCCCACATCTCGAACTAGAGCTCGACAAGCTGCTGCTCATCAAAGATTTGACAAACAATTCCTCCAACCCCTTGTTGCTTCATTGGTCGACTTCGTCTCTAGATCTACTCCTAGATCACCTTGCTCCCCCACCTGCTACACTTGCGGATGATCCAGACATTATCGCCCAGATTGCCTGGAATACACCTGCCCACTGTGTAGGGTATCGGCGCCCAGTCACTCTCAATACAACTGTCCAGACCATCATTGCTGAATCTGTGATAGTGTGGCGCACGCTATGGAGAATTGCCCACAGAATGGGCATACCTCCACTGCCGGCCCCAATGGAAGTGAGGCCTAACTCCAAGTGGATCACCCCTCAGTATGTAGGGATGTCAGAGGCAGGGCCTCCAATCTATGCCGGGGGTATTGTTACAAGAAATGCCATGATAGGGAGACCAGCTCGACGAGTAATATCATTGATGAGTTTTTCTTCTCCTAACGCCTATGCCTTTGACCTAGTATCTTCCTTGGATAGTCATCTTGTTTCCAAATCTACTTCCGTCCCTATGCCACCTCCCTTTGATCTATCCCTTGATGCGCCCGTTTCTCTTATGGACATATTCTCCTCAGGTGATTCTGTCATATCACCTTGTGTTCCCCTTCTTCCATATATCAATTCTCACGTAGTAACTTCTGATGACTCCTTCACGGCCAATTCTTAGTAATACATCGATATCAGATCGTATATAAACTGCTATGCCATGTATTACTATCCTTTAGCTAGTTCTACGCAATCTACATGTAGTTTTCTGGCCTCCATGAGACTGCTTGTTGCAGTTAGTGAGATCCTCCAAGTGTCTTCGCACTACACCTCTGAGTGTGCGCTCAACTAGTTGCTTTCATTGGTTCTGTATCTTCGATCGAACCTTTGACCTTGCTGGATAACTCCATGCAAGCATAACACCATTGTTCCTTCGCAATCACCCCAAGCCTCCCCCTTTTTCTTTGTGCCAAAGAAAGATGGAGGACTTTGCCCCTGCCAAGACTATTGATACCTCAATGAGCATACAGTCAAAAATGCCTATCCTCTTCCCCACATTTCTGAGCTTGTTGACCAGCTGAAAGACACCACCATCTTCACTAAAATGGACATCTGATGGGGTTACAACAACATATTGATCCATCCTCCTGATCAATGGAAGGCTGCCTTCATCACAGTGGTAGGACTGTTTGAACCAACAGTCATGTTCTTTGGGCAAAGCAACTCTCCAGCTATGTTCCAGGCCCTCATGAATCATGTTTTCATTAATATGATTGCCAAAGGATGGCTAATCATATACATGGATGACCTTATCATTGTGTCCAAGCAACCAGGGGAACACAAGGCAAGAACTTGCTGAGTTCTTCAACAGGTGATGGAGAATGATTTATTCCTCAAGCTAAGTAAATGTTCCTTCAATGTCACCAAGGTAGACTACCTTGGAATGATAGTCTGACCTGGTGAAATCACCCTTGACCCCAGAAAACTCAATGCCATCAAGGATTGGAAAAGTCCAACCTCTGTAAAGCAAATCCACTCATTCATCAGATTTTGCAATTTCTATAGGAAGTTCATTCCCAACTTCTCTGGAATTAGTCGACCCCTACATGAACTAACCAAGAAAGGAGTAACCTGGAACTGGTCACCAGAATGTGAAATAGCTTTCCAAACTCTACAGAAAGCATTCATGTCTAGACCTGTCCTCAAAATGCCAGATTCAACCAAATCCTTCATGGTGATGACTGATGCCTCACTCACCACCTCTGGAGCTGTCCTTTTGCAAACAGATGGAAATGGAGACCTCCACCCCTGTGCCTATTTCTCCTGAACCTTCTCCCCTGAGGAATGAAACTACAATATCTATGATTGGGAGTTACTGGCGGTTATTTGAGCACTGGAGGAATGGTGACATTACCTCTCAGGGACAGAACACCAGGTGACAATTCAAACTGATCATATGAATCTGGCATACTTTAAACAACCCCATAAGCTTTCCTGCCAAAAAGCTAGATGGATGTTGTTTTTGCAAGATTTTGACATCCGATATCAAAACCTCTCCAGAAACAAGATGGCCCCAGCTAATGCCCTATCTAGGCAGGAGGAGATCAATACTACCAGCGACAACCAAGATGTTATCCTCATTCCTGATGATCACTTCATCAACCTCATTGACCTCACTATCTGAGAAAAAGTGATCCTTTCCACCAAGAATGATCCCCTAGCAAAGAATGCCATTGCTGCCACACAAATGGGCTCTTCTCTGTTTCCTCAGGCCTCCATCAATGACTGGAAATGGAAGGATGGAATGTTGTATTTCAAGGGACATCTTTTCATTCCTGAACCACAGAGAAACACGCTAGTCACCAAACTGCATAAATCCCCTACCAGGAGGCATGGCAGGTATTTCAGGACCTTATCCCTACTCCAACAAGATTATTGGTGGCCTGGACTCTCAACCTTTGTTCAAAAGTTTGTCTATGGATGTGTAGTTTGTCAAGCAAACAAGGTTAATACTCACCCTACCACACCACCGCCCATCCCCAACCCAATGGAGGCAGACCAACCATTCCAGAATATCTCTATGGACCTGATCATAGATCTCCAAATCTCTGCTGGTTTTGACTCTGTGTTGGTCATGGTCGACCATGGCCTTACAAAGGGGGTAATTTTCCTCCCTTGCAATAAAACCATTGATGCAACAGGAATAGCTAACTTGTTTTTCAGAAATATCTTCCCCAGGTTTGGACTCCATGATTGAGTTATATCTGACAGGGGCCCCCAATTTGTCTCAGCATTTGCTAGAGAACTCACCAGACTCCTACAATACAACTTAGCCTCATCCACTGCATATCATCTTCAAAGAGATGGAGAAACAGAACACATCAATCAGGAACTAGAAACTTACCTTTGGATGTTTTGTGAAGGAAACCCTGCTAAGTGGCATGATCTTATCCCCATGGCCAAATTCACTCACAATTCTGCTACTCATTTGGTCACCAAGTAAACCACTTTTGCTCTTATGATGGGATATGAACCCTGAGCCTACCCAGCCATTGGAAAAACATTCCTCCCTGCACTCAAATCCCATATGACAATCCTTAACAAAGCCTGACAGGAAGCAAAAGCTGAAACATAGGGTTGAGGTGGGAGGTAGGTATGGGAATAGATGGGGACTTGGCAAGTGCCATGTGACTGTGGGGGTCCTTTTCCATCAGTAGATCCAATTGGGGACATTCCATTGGGATAGGTTTTAGAAGGGAAGGGATGACAACAGGGGTTCAGATAGGAGATTCTATTCTTACTATCTCAGGGTGGTGTGGTCATGCCATGGTTACTGATTCCAGTGATCTGATGGATCTTGCAATGTGTTCTTGGCTTTCCATAGAAGAACTGATGATTCTTCTTGCCAGTGATCACAGGGATGACATAATTCCCCTTTCATGTTGGACGGTGGGTCTTTCCCAAGTGTCAGGTATAGACTGTGGACTGGATGGTGGAGTGGTAGGTTCATGGATCGGTCCATGTATCCTTCTGCAGCTACTAGATGTCGATGGCTCCCTTCCTGGGATGTGAGGTGGTCTGGTAGACATTCCAAACAAAATCAGTGGTAGAGGGACTTGCTGGGTACCCTCTTGTTCAGCTGGTTGGCTTTGTGTTCGTTGTTGTGGTGACAATTCTTCTTCATCCATAGATGTCTCTGGGTTGGTCTCTCTGGATTCCCACATATTGATAATTACTAGGTTAACCTGGGTCAACAGGAGAGGACTGTGTGTAGGGCAATAGTTGCAACGATGGTATCTACCAATCTGAGAATGGTAGTGGCAGCTAAGACAACAGTGAGGATGGATAGGTCCAATCTTCTTCCTGAAGATGACTTTGTGGTTGTTGACTAGAGTCCTTCTGCTAAAAAGCAGGGACAAGAAGAGAGCTAGTTCTTTTGTTATGCTTGCATGAAGTTATCCAGCAAGTCAAGAGTTGGATGATAAGTCCATACTCAAACAAAGATACTAGTCAAGCACACACTCAGAGGTGTAGTGTGAAGACACCAGAGATTCTCACTAACTGAAATCAGCAGTCTTGTGGAGGCCAGAAAACTACATGTAGATTGTGTAGAACTAGCTAGGGAACTATCATACAAGGTGGATTGGTTATATAGTACAGAGATAGGCTGTGCAAACAGCCATGATGAGTCAGAGTGGGTCACAGGTAACTAGGGTGACTGATGCATCAATGCACAGCAAGAAGATGGGATCAAGGGAACAAAAGATGGTGGCTGAAAGGCTATGTGTGGTTATCATCAAGGTGATAATGTGAAGAGGTGAAGTCATGAAGGTGTAACAATGTGAAGAGGTGACTTAAGTGAAGGTGTACAGGTAACCAGGGGTTCCTCTGGTGATCTGTAAAGAGATATGCCATCAGGTTAGCAGAGATGGGTTGATGCCTGGAGTCTCTGTCATCTTTAGTGGTTATTGTCTGGAGAGTAAGATAGGGATAGGGACTTATCAAGGGTAGAAAAGGAAAAACTGTGGCACACCATGCTGGCCAGATCCTTATACACCACAATCCCTGAATGAGAGAACTCTCCAATCCCTGTTCCACCTCCCTGAGCTAGATCTAGGGCTTGACAAAGAGCTGAACATCGAAGCTTTGACCATCATTTCCTTCGATCCTTCATTGACTCATTCGCCAACTTCATTGCTCAATCAGGTGATCGATCAGATAATTCCCCCATCTGTTACACTTGCAGGGAATCTGGACATTATTGCCCAGATTGCCCCCAGTACATGTGCCCATTTTGTAGGGTATCAGCTCCCAATCACTTCCAGTACAACTGCCCCAGATGTCACTGCAGAATGTGTAATAGTTTGGCACACTTTGTGGAAGATTGCCCACAAGCTGGTAATCTCCCCACTCCCAAGCATGGAAGCCAGACTTAATTCCACATGGCACTTCTGTCAACAAGTATGGATTTTGGAGGCAGGGCCTCCAGTGTACAAAGGGGGTATTGTTACAAGAAACACAACTGCATTCAGTGCAGAATGGTGTGTCTGGTCCTTGATGAGTTTTTCTTCTCCTTCATTCTATGATCATTCTACTGTCTATTCCACAGATGGTCATATTCCTTTTGGTTTGTATTCCACTCCCATGCTGCCATCATTTTCCCTTGATAGAGAACCACCTCTATTACTATTCCATTGATCATTGCTATGCCACCCATTACCTTTCTGGACACTATTCTCCTCAGGTGATTCTCTCACATCACCTCATGTTCCCCCTTTCCCATAAGCTGTTGGGATATGATAACTAGACATGACTCATTACCGGCCAGTTCTTAGTCATATCCTTTTCTCTGATCAGTATATCTATTCATGCCATGTACTTCTATCCCTCAGCTAGTTCTACGCAATCTATGTGTAATTTTCTGGCCTCTACAAGACTGTTGATTGCAGTTAGTGAGAACCTCTGGTGTCTTCACACTACACCTCTGAGTGTGCGCTCGACTAGTATCTTTGTTTGAGTACAGACTTATCATCCAAACTCTTGACTTGCTGGATAACTCCATGCAAGTGTAACACACTGACATGCAGCCATCCAGTCAAAAAGCATGGCATTGCGTGTGAGATCGATAAGTGGGTGGGTGATGGAGTAGTAGTCACAGATTCAAATGCACATGATGCCTGTGGTGCCCAGAAAACCATGCACTTCAGTCCAGGTAGTGCACGGACTTGGCCAGTTGATGTCCTTTGAGACCTTCGACTGGTCTGGCATGCATCCTTCATAGCTACAAGTCTGACCAACAACAATGACCTGTGGCTGATAGAGGAAAAGTTTCTTGGTGGAGACCATGGCACTGGCATGCATGAGGCAATGGAGCATGTGGTGAACATCTAGGCAGTGTTCCCACATGAAGTGACAGATACCTGAGTTGTCAGGTATCATCTCATAGGAACCATCAGGTAGCTCATAGCACATGTGGGGGCCGAGCACATTGATATCATCTTGGAAATTGGGTGCAACATCAATCTCATCCTATAAAATAAAAGCAACATTGTTCTGGAAGATTGCAGGTGAGTCAGTGCAGCCTATGGGGAGCAAGGTGAGACAGAAGGTGCCCAAGGGTGTCTGGAACATGGTGATGTTGTGAGACTTGACAGCAAGTGCACAGTGGTCAAATCCAACAAATAAGTCCATCATGGAGTATATTGAACGACCAATGGACTGTTCAGCAAAGTGGTTGATATACAGCAGGGTGGCTGCATCCTTGATAGTCACAGTGTTGAGGGGCTGTAAGTCATGCACAATCTGGATTGAACCGTTCTTCTTGGTGACACAAAACCACTTGGACTGATAAGAACTGTTGGATGGCTCATAGACACCAGATATGATCTTTGACTTGATAAGCATGATAACCTCATTGTGAATTCTGGGCAGGATGGGTGGCTGATGGTGTACCCAAGGTGTTACAGGAGGATATTTTGAGACTTTGATTTCTCTCATCTTATCTTATCTTATTGCATCTGACACTTTACGATTAGATTATGAGAGGCTATGATACTTTCATGATCCAACCATGATTCCCTTTACAATCACTCACACCTCACCAATGCCTTATGTATCAGGCTATGTACACTTCCATTATGATACCTTATGGCTAGCGCATGTAGATGCATACAGACTCCTTACTGTAGATCTGTTGAATCCAGTCCTCTGGGTAAGTCTGACAATGTCCAGACTGTCCACGCAGAGGGACAGGAGAGTGAAGGGGTGAGGACTCGGAGCAAGACTTATGTGTTGCTCCCTTGTACTCATGTCCTCAGGAGCTGGAGGGTCAGAGGTGGGTCAGAGGGTGGTCAGAACTGACCAGAGGGCAATTAAATTGATATCAAACTGAACTACCACAGTGTATGTGTTACAATTTTCTCCCTCGCTCCTCATATCTATCTCGTTTCTATTCTTTCTCTACATCGCGCTGGCCCTCTTATCTTTTCTGAACACTTTGACCACTTCCTATTTGTCTTCGGCCCATTTTCCTGTGTCATCCGAGTCATCTTGGCTTACTTCCCTTAGTTACCATTTACCCCTGGTACCTGCTGTGCTCTGATAGTAGTAGCTTATCTCATCGTTCTACTATGTTCCATAGGCTTCGATGATGACTCATCTATACCTATATATACCTTTACCACTCATGTATTTCCTTACTCTTGTTCTATGCGAATACACGTAGTCTTTTGTTGCTCCTCAGTCTTGATCTTTCGGATCCCTCGTCTAAGAAACTCCTCAGTCCTCGAGTACCCCTCGAGTCCTTCGTACCTCTCTGTTCTCCTAGGTGGACAGGACACTGCGACCTCTTCGTGAGAGTCTGCCCTTCCACAGGTTGCTGAAACGACACTAGACGTGTGTTCTGCATAATAAAAGAACAAGAGTCTCCCTCGCCCCTCCTCTCTAGGAGCAGGGCCACCCCAGCACAATGTCTTGCCCTCGATAGAACCTTTGACCTCCCTCAGACTCTGAGCCAGAGGATACACCTCAGCACACCTCGCCTCCCTGGACCAATCCCTTTGCATTCATAGCTCCCCAGTCCTCAGCATCCTCCAGGAGAATCACAGGGTCATCTTTGACCAATCCAGTCCACCGTCAACTTACTCAATCCCTGTTACACTTGCGTGGAATTATCCAGCAAGGTCAAAGGTTCAACATTTTAGTTGGAACCAATGAAAGCAACTAGTCGAGCGCACACTCTGAGGTAGTGATGTTAAGGGCCTGGCCTCAGGCCCTGAGGCCCTGGCTCCAGGCCCTATGTAGGCCAGGCCAAGCCAGGCCCAGGCCCTAAGTGGTTGAGGGCCTAGGGCCTGGCCTGGAGATTTGTTAGGCCCAAGCCCAGGGCCTGGGCCCTGGCTTACCCCTAAATTTATTAACTACAGGGGATGACTATAGTGCAATGGTAGGGTTGTAAGTTGTAACTTTTTTCACTATACAGCATCACAATTATTTGAAGCATGATATTGTAGAGGCTATTCAAGTGTTGAGAATGATGTATGCCCATACCCACAATGGGTTTATCCATCAGCTAATATATTAGAAGGAGTAACCATACTAGCACAGTAGAATCAGCATATATGCTTATTGGATCTAAACTCTCCTCCAACTCTGAGGGCATAACATGGGTGTACCTGGGAGTGTCTAAGGTCTGACCCACACCTGTACCAACCAATATACCCACACCCACATTGTGAGTGTGGGTAGAAAATACCATCCATGGGTGTATCCACATGTGGGTTGACCCATAGGTAGAGTTGTTGTTTGCTAGTAGAGAACTGTAGGAGTATACTCATGGGTACAATTTTTTGGAGCAAATTGTATCCATGGATATATCCCTGTATTTCTCTATCTGCTAGCAACATGACAATATACTTCAAAGTAAGTCATCATAATATGATCCCACCTGTTACAGTTTTTCCTTTTCTGCCCTTGATGAGTCTCTCCCTCTACCTAACCCTCTGAATGATAACTACCAAAGATGACAGGATCCCTTGATACCAGCTCATTCTCATTAACCAGAGAGCATATCTTTCTAGAAACCATTAGAAAGACCTCCAACCCTTGTCACGTCATCACAACCTCACTGCTTCACATTATCACCTTGATGGTAACCTCATATAGCCTTTCAGTCACCATCTTTTGATCCCTTGATCCCATCTTTTGCTACACATTGATATATCACTTACCTTAGTTACCCATGACTCATCCTGACTCATCATGGCTGTTCACACAGCTTAACCTTGTACTATATAACTCGATCCACTTTGTACTATAGCTCTTCAGCTAGTTCTATGCAATCTATGTGTAGTTTTCTGGCCTCCATGAGACTGCTGGTCACAGTTAGTGAGAACCTCTTGTGTCTTTGCACTACACCTCAGAGTGTGTGCTTGACTAGTGTCTTTGTTTTAGCCCAGACTTATCATCTGGACTTCTGACTTGCTGGATAACTCCATGCAAGCATAACAAAAGAACTAGCTCTTTTCTTGCTCCTGCTTTTCAGCAGAAGGACTCTAGCCAACAAACATGAAGCCATCTTCAGGAAGAAGATTGGATCTATAAGTCTTTGCCTTTGTTCTAGTCACCACTACCATTATCAGATTGGTAGACATCATCATCACAACTGTCACCCTACATGCAGTCCTAGCCTGTCAACCTAGAATCATCTAGTAATCATTGATATGTGGGAACCAAGAGGAACTGCCCAGGAATTGTCTATGGATGAAGAGGGCTCATCACAGCAATGATGAGCACGAAGCTCACCAGGAGAATGAGAGGGTATCTGGCAAGTTCCTCCACCACTGATCATGTTTGGAATGTCTATCAGACCACCTTGCCTCTCAGGAATAGAGCCATCAAGATTTAGCAACTGCAGAAGGATACATGGACTGATCTATGAACCTGCTGCTCTACCATCTAGTCTGTAGTCAATACCTGACACATGGGAAAGACCCACTGTCTGACATGAAAGGGGGATTACACCATCCCTGCAATCACTGGTCAGAAGAATCATCAGATCTTCTATGGAAAGCCAGGAACACATTGAAAGATCCATGGAATCACAAGAATCAATAATTATGGCATGACCACACTGTCCAGAGATAGCAAGAATAGAATCCCCAGTCATAACCCCTGTGTTACGCTGAATGCACACTTGTGTCGTTACAGCAACCTGTGGATGAGGCGGACGCTCACTAAGAGGTCTACAGCATCTCAATCCATCTAGGAGAGCGAAGGGAATCCTGGACAAGACGAAGCACAGAGACTAGGACTCAGAGGAGGTCTGAGGACTCGAGAGACACAAAGTACGCGTTGTATTGCGTAGAGCAAGAGTGGGGAGTATT
>JBBPTT010000680.1:0-18612 GCA_038094175.1 Boletellus aff. lepidospora
AGATGCTATTGGAACTCAGACGACTGAGCTCGAATATATATACTACATGATTATGTAAGTATATTATATAAGTGTATTATCTAATAGGGGTTGGAACGTAAAAGTTCGACAGAGAATGGAACCCAACAAGTGTGAGACTCACTTGTTTATATTTGAGAGCAGAGATGCGACCAAGCGAGCATTTGGATAGGTGCTGGTGTGGTGATGGTGCGAGTGAAGGGATATGCTCAAGAGAGAGAGGATACTCTTCTACTATTCGAGGGAAAATCCCAAGGACTAAATAGATACAGAAGGTAAGGTTAAAGCAGAGCTTTAGCAGTCCACAGCAATGAGGAATAAAGGCCATTGGCCTGAATGTCAAACGTGTGTGAAAGATGTGTGAAACACATGTTCGACTTGTATGTAATGCCTATATCCATAAGCAGAACAATGGAAGGTTCTAGAAAGGAACCTAGAATGATTGGACTTTATGAGTCCAGTTCTCTAAGTATTTAATCATGAGTAGCACAAATAGAAAAGATAAGTAAAACTAAATAATAATTTCAACAGGATCCTGTTGTTATCAAACGCTGCGGAAGCTGCAGGTGCCACAGACCCTTTCTTTCCATTTTATGTGACAGTCACTCTCACACCAAGGGCATCTCTGGAAATAAATCAAACCCATTTAGGAATTGTGGAACACACCTTGGGATAATTCAGCTACTGACGAGCACCTTCTCCCACGTCTATGCAAGGATCCGAGTAGTGAGACAAAGAAGTATGCTTAGGCATGTGATCGCTCTCGTTTTCATTGTCGACGTCGAACTCATGATACAGAAATCACCGATCTGACACCCGGTCGGCGGTCAAAACCACTTTTCTTTTCACAAGGATCAATGATGGATCTTGAAGGACACGGTGGGCATGCAACTCGGGCGTCGCCCGCTGGCTGCGTTCTCGGCATCTCGAAGTTTAGCTGATGGTTGTTTAATCTACTTCGGTCGCCGCATGTCCCCACTGTCGTCAGTAGGGACGTTCAATGTTGTTTCGGGGAGCTGTTTTGGGCCGGTTTTCGAGTTGTTTTCGAAATGGTTTTCGATTGAGCAGTCCAAAACCACGGTTCTGGTTTCCACAGCGTGATTTCGGCAAATTTCGGCACCACCCATCTGAGTTTAAAATTACGGCGAGAACGTGCATCAGCACGTAGCACCAGCACCAGCTGTTCTTGCACAAATATGGCCACACATATCTCATTACCTGAGCTTATGCAGCATGAAGTACCTGGGGAGATTCCTTTATATATATATATATAGCTGATTTGGGCAGGTTTCTAGCCACGACTTTGACTCAGATTTCGATTGAGCGGTCTAAAACCATGACCATGGGTTTCGCAGCATGATTTCGGCAACGTTCGGCACTGCACGTCGGAGCTTTAAATTATGGCGAGAACTTGCATCGGCACGTCGCACTGACCATTCTCGCTCAACTATGGTCACAAATATCTCCTTATCAGAGCTCCAATTTCACAGAAATCAACCAGAAAGGGCTCTCTGGCTTTGTTGGTATGGAGGGATGTGATCAGAATTGACTACTATGTGTGCGCACACACCCGCTGATTTTGTACTCCGACGCGCAGCCGCACTTCGCCGTACTGTCCTAAGAGGCGAGAACCGCTCCAAAACACACTCAGAACTAGGTAAGTCAAAGTTGAAAACAGTTTTGGGTCGATTTCAGGTAACGAAAACCATTTCGAAAACAGCTCGAAAACGGGCCCAAAACAGCTCCCCAAAACAACATTGAACGTCCCTAGTGGCGTTCATTTCGGACATTGTAGAGGTAACCGGTAAGCACACATCCGATGGGCCTATTTAAACATACGGGACAGTTCATTCCGCCGTTCAGAGCGATCCGATGGGTGAACTTGAGACATGAAAGTATTGAATGTTCTTGAACTCCGAGAGGGAGCCAACCGACGGACTCGAGGGTCGAAGGTTTGGAGTAGCACTCCATCGGCGAGACATCTACCAGTGCATGCCAGTTACAGCGGTGGGTGGCCGTAAAGCGCGCTCGCTGTGTTCTGAGTGGCCATGCATGGTGGTAAGCGTCATGTTCAACTTGAAGCGTCTTGGTTGGCGTATGTGGACACAATGCCGATGCCAAGGGTCACGGTGATCTACAGCCCCGCCTGCCCCGAGTCGCTGCTACTGCTTGCTTTCGAACATGTTAACCCACACTCCGTTCAGATCACCTCGACAGCCTCTCCAATTCACCGCCAGACGACGCGCCGTCCGCAGTCCCGCCCTATCTCTTGCGTTACACGACGCGAATCGTCCTCTGGCCGTCATTTATCGTCGGGCGTCAGATCCCCGACTTGCTGAAGCTGCTCGCGGCCGTCGACCCTCCGCCGGTTTTCGGCGTTCAAGTCGGCCGAGGCGCTGGGATGGAAAAAGTACTACGAACGCGAAAAGACGCGCGGTCATGAAGTACGGTTGCTCGCAGCGGACAAAGTGCGTGCACTGCAGCGTTTCGTGGTGCAAAACGACGCCCAACGGAGCACTGCCTGGGTACCCTATTCTGCTCCTAAGCCGTTCGCGTTGGACCGTGATAGATGCGTCGCTGACGGAGCGTCGCGGCTTGGAACGATAGTATACTCATTACTTGTGGACGGCACCCGAGTCCGAGTGTCTGCTTGCGAAGAGAAGGCTGAATGATTTATTCCCGGTGTCAATACAAGGAGTCGACACTCCCTCTGAGTTGCTCTCCCACGTTGATCTGTCCGAAGACAAGAAGGCGTATTTCGAACGACTGAAAGAGGAGTGCCACGAGTGGATGAGCGTGATCGTTGACTGGGAGAAAGTGCGAGAGGACATTTGGCAGGGCGACGGGTGGCTCCTACAGACACTGATTTAGCAACCATTTCAGAATTGACTCCACTCAGCGTCCCAGGAAATCTGGAGAGGGAACGCAAGGGGAATTTGCGGACGGCTTTCGCTACGTAGTATTTCCACAGCCGCCCAATTCGTCGGAGGTGGCAAGTCTTCAAGTGGATATATCCACACAAAGTGGAAAGATGGCTTACTTTCTTCTTCTTTATTCTTCCCGGCCGTCGTAATCCCAAGAGACAACTCAGCCAACCGATCATGGAAAGCAGCACGCTTCTCCTCCTTCTCGTCGATCAGGTATTCGAGGAACTGCACTGCTACGTGAGGGTCAAATCTTTCAAGGTAGTCCGTAACCGCTCCACGGGGAAGTTCGACACCGTCTGAAGTAAAGATCTGACGCGCGCCAAGAGCGTGACCAACATTGAAAAAAAAGAGGAGCTGATGTGTTTACCAACCTCGAATGTCATACCCCAGTGCCAATCCTATTCAAATATTCAGTGTGCAGACTCGAAGATCTGGTCCACATTCTGTCCGCCATACGCGTTACCGTGCAACTTGTCATGCATCGGCAACTACCGCCAATCATCAATACAATCCTTCAGATCAGCGTATTTCCCTCGCGGGGAAAATAAAGAACAATCGGACAACAACAACACCAAGCCATAACCTTGAGAACTTCTCCCGGATCAACTACAAGGCCCCCTTGTCTCACCCAACACGCAACGACTCCACCCCAAAATCTCCACCGCTCGTCCGGTCGAGGTCGTTGAACGGATCGCGCATGCTCCCCGTCTTGGCTCGCCATAGTTGCGTGTATAGCGTCTTGATTTTTTGTAGCTCCGCATCTGCAGCTGCTGTCTTGGCTGCCAGCGAGACGAAGATGGCGTTTTGGGTTTGCAGGGTGGAGGTGATCGCTGAAAAAAAAGGGGGGTGCCAATGTGGAAAAGGAATCCGAAAGCGCGGACGATCGACGGTTGAGCAAACGGAAGAAACGAACAATGGGACCGAGATGGGCATACCTTGTGGAGTAGCTTGAGCTTGAAGGGCAGTGGAAGACAACTTGCGTTCGATTTGCTTCGCGAGCACCCAAGTCAGGGAAAGAAAAAGAAACTGCAAAATATGATACCCACTTCGATCGTGTTCTTGTACCACTGCAATTGTTCTTGCATTTGTTTTGTCACGCGGGTAAAGAATCTAGGCAACTGTCATCAGCGAACCCTGACCTCATCCGCAACCTCTGCAATGGAAATAGTACACACTCTAATGGGAATGATGCATAATTTTTTAGGTATATCCCGTGTTGTTGCGGGTTTTTGAACCCGTCGATGATGCGGGTTGCGATGATCGTATCTTGAACAGCTTGGTCCGTCTTCTCTTTAAGATCCTTGGTAAAGAGCGCGTCGGATTGAATGGTCGCGGTAACATTTAGCAATTCCTGGCGAGCGGTCAACTTGTGTCTCCGCGAAAAACATAGTACGTGATCCCCACCTTGTGCACTTCACGTATGAGCTCTTGGCCCTTGGTGGGCTCCTGCCCAAGTTTTCTTTGCTTGAGATCATTGCTTATTTGCACACGACCTTGGATATGGGCACTTGGGTGAGAATGAGACGTGTATCGTGAAAAGGAGGACGATTGCTTACTCCAGGCTCTCGAATTTCCTTCGGATATCCTCAGGCAGGTCGTTGAATTTTGTCGCCTTTGAAAACAGAACTGGTCCGGCTGCTTGAGCGGGCGAAACACTGGCGAGAACAAAATGGCGTTAGTTCTCTTCGGCAACAATGGTCAAAAAATTGCCGACCTCATGGCGCTAAGGGAGGGTGTCGGTCATCAAGGCCAGTAGAAGATGCGCAACACTTACGATGGCTGTCTTTGCGCACCAAATAAGCTGCCAGTCGCGCTAGCGCCAAAACCCGTTCCGAATGCAGTCGGCTGGGGCTGCGCGGTGCCCCCGAACAAACTTGCACCCGTCGTCGTGGGTTGAGTGACAGAACTAAAAAGGCCTGGCGTTTGTGTTGCAGTAGCATTTGGTTGGGCAGTGCTACCAAACAAAGACGTTCCCAACGTGTTTTGGGGTTGTTGCGTCGTCCCTGCAGGCTGACCGGACAGAGACGTGGAAGATTGTTGTGTTCCGGTCACGGGTTGTCCGAACAAGGGTGTGCCCGAGGACTGTGTCCCAGTTGGCTGCGTGGTGCTACCAAACAGGGACGTACTTTGTGGCTGCTGCGTCGTCGTCCCTGCCGGCTGGCCAAACAGCGAAGCAGGCTGCTGCGTTCCAGTCGCAGGTTGGCCGAACAAAGACGTCGTCGACTGCTGAGTCCCAGCGGTGGACTGGCCGAACAAAGACGTGGCAGGCTTCTGTTGTTGAGCAACACCTGCGGGCTGCCCAAACAGGGGCGTCCCCGTTGATTGCTGGGTGCCGCTCGCAGTGGGCTGGCCAAAAAGCGAGGTGGTAGACTGCGACTGTTGAGTGCCAGCAGCAGGCTGGCCAAACAATGATGTCGTAGACGATTGTTGTGGTTGAGTGCCTGACGTAGTTTGACCACTAAACAATGTCGTAGTGGGCTGTTGCTGCTGTTGAGTCCCAGTTGTAGGTTGGCCAAAGAGTGACGAGGTCGTTGTCGTAGGTTGCTGTTGCTGTTGGGTACCGGTCGCCGTCGAGGGTTGCCCAAACAGGGACGTGGACGACTGCTGAGTTCCAGGGGCGGGCTGACCAAAAAGCGACGTCGCGGACTGTGGCTGTTGGGTCCCACTGGCAGCGGGTTGGCCAAACGGTGAGGTAGATGGTCGTTGTTGCTGAGTAGTACCAGCGGTATTAGGGGGCTGCCCAAAGAGCGACGTGCCACTCGTTGGCTGGGCAGTACCACCGCTGGTACTAGAAGGCTGTCCAAATATCGATGTCCCGCTCGCTGGTTGAGTTGTACCAGTAGGAGTGCCAGAAGGCTGTCCGAAGAGCGACGTCCCACTCGCTGGCTGAGCTGTACCAGCAGTAGTGGTGCCAGAAGCTGGCACAGATATCGACGTTCCGCCCGCTGGCTGAGCTGTACCAGTGGTGGTGGTGCCAGAAGCCGGGCCAAATATCGACGCCCCGCTCGCTGACTGACCTGTACCAGTAGTGGTGGTGCCAGAAGCCGGGCCAAATATCGACGCCCCACTCGCTGACTGGGCTGTACCAGCAGTGGTGGTTCCAGAAGCCGGCCCAAAGAGTGACGCCCCACTCGCGGGCTGAGCTGTACCAGTAGTAGTAGTGCCAGGAGGGCGTCCAAATATCGACGTCCCACTCGCTGGCTGAGTGGTACCGGTACTAGTACTTGAGGGAAGCCCAAAGAGCGACGTCCCGCTCGCCGGCTGAGTAGTACTAGTGGGGGTACTAGAAGACCGCCCAAAGAGCGACGTACCACTCGCTGGTTGAGTAGCACCGGTAGTGGTGGTAGAAGGCTGCCCAAAGATTGACGTCGTCCCGCTCGTCTGCTGGGTACTAGTGGTAGTGACGGGTGGGCCAAAGAGCGAAGTTCCACTGGTCTGTTGCGTGGTACCGGAAGCGGCACTGGAAGGTAGCCCAAAGATCGACGTCGTGCCGCTCGTTTGCTGGGTACTGTTCGAGGCGGGTTGACCGAAAAGCGACGTCGACGTGGTCGGCTGATGTGGAGTAGTGCTTGCGGTCTGCCCAAACAAGGACGAAGACGGCTGCTGTTGTGTCGTCTGGGGTTGCGTTGTGGGCGTGGTGGTAGTCGTGCTCGCTGGCTGGGTAGTGGACCCAAAGACGGATCCTGCAGGCTTGCTCTGGCCGAACAACGGAGGCGTCGCTGACGATCCGAATCTACACAATAATCAGCACGAACAGGCCGGCACACGACGCTGAAACGCACCCAGACATGTCAGCGCGTACTTGACGATGAGGCGTTGGCTTTGCAGAGAGGGCAAGTAGTTGTCCACGTGACCATATTATCCAAAGTAGGAGAAATAACCCCTGAGCCAGGCCCAGGAAAATAGTAGTCTGGCGAACACTGCCCTTGTATCACAAAATAACAGGTGGCTTATAATATCAACCTGGTGAAGTGATATAACCAGACAGAGTCGTTCTATTCCCCTGTGTTGTCTACTCCAATGGCCATGAAGAGAATAGTTTCAAACGTATCGTCTCCCTTTCTCGTCGCCGTGCCTCGAGCTCCCACACCACCCATCAATTCTATGTCCATTTCTGGGACATGCCATGTGGTCGACTCGGGTCGGCGGTGCGCAACAAACACAAACGTCCGATCGGAATCGCCATCCACTCCAAACTGTCCCCAGGGTGGTGGTTCATCCGATACATCATCAAGGGTTATATCCCTGCTCTGGATCTGCCGAACCCGACGGCGCGCTAGGACGGGCTGGAAAGAGAACCAGAGACCAAACGCAGCCCAGAAAGGCGCCTCCTTCGCGAGGCTGCGGATCTTGTAGGAAATGACAACCTTGGCGGACAGCCCCGACAACGGCGGCGAGGTGAGGTGTAAGAGCGTTCGAAGAAGCGGGCCAAAGAGTTCGGGAAAGTAGATCTGCGAATGTGTGCAGCGCGTCATGAGCGCATCGCGATGAACAGAGAAATACTTGCGAGGTCGCTACAGACGATGTGGGTCAGCCGACGACGGACGGGCCCGGGTGGGGAGCGGGCATAGCTGAATTCGGTAGAGATAGCGTCCGCGTGTGCAAAGTTTCCCCACGCAAGCGGTCTCACGAAAATCCCGTCCGCGTAGGCGGAATTTGTGTCTTTGTTCGAGGTGTTGACTCTGAGATTGCGCCGCAACAGGGAACAGACGTCTGGGAGATCCGTGGCAATGACAAACCCACCCGGTCTGTTAGTGCGTCGAATTACGCTTGCGATACGCGCCGCGACCACGCCTGTCCCGGATCCCAGCTCGATCACACCGTGAGGCGTAGGGTCGTCCAGAAAGGGTGGGTCGAAATCAAGTGCGTGGTGATCAACATAGGCGCACAGCACGTATGCGGCTTCCCTACATAGTGTGTGTGCCAGAACATGTGTCGGTCTTTGAGAGAAGAGGTGGACGAACGTATTCACCAAACTCTGCCTGCGATTCCGTATCTCGAGATTGCTTGCCGTTGTGCCTCTACGCCAAACCAGTCTTCACCATTTCCCTCAAAATGTGCACTATCCTGGAGGAGGCCAGCGTTTGGAGTGATAGAGAGACTTGGTGGAAAGTTTGGATGGCAGTCATTGGCAGTCATATATGATCGAAGGTGTTGTGTACGGTTGTTAGAATCCAAAGGCTCCACCTTCCATATCCAATCTTGGGCCTCAGCTAAGCATGCCAGCCGTCCCGCGTGCTGTCGGCTGGCTTGTTTGCTAAACCATGAACTCGGATCTTCAAATACCCGACAGCATGGACGAACAGGACATCGGATTGTACTCCCACTCTCGCAGAAGCTCTCTGACCATCTCTGACATCTCTTCCTCGATGTCTCGCCCGGTCTCTCAGCTGCAACTCGACATGCTGGAACAAGTACCTGCACTGTCCGTGCATGGTTCATTCAAGTCTCACTCGCTCTCGCAAGTCGCAGAAGTGCAACCAGACAGTGGACTTGTCATTTACCAACCGATCACGAGATCGAGAACCATGTCTCACCTCGTGCCGACCGTGCCAAGACATGCGAACACAAATGACTTTCCGTGCTTTGCGTTCCCGGAAGAAAGAGTGAAAAAGATGCAGGAATGGACACTGGCTTTTGTTATTGGTGAGACAGATGTCACTCTCAGCCCCGAAAGATGTTGAATGTTTTGCGCATAGTTCAGTTCGATCTTGATCTTGGACCGGTCGTGCGAGCAGTACACCCACCCATGTACCTGTCTCCTTCAGAGAAGGAAAACATGTCTGTCTTCTATTGACGTATTCTTTGCCGAACTGACGCGGCTTCGAATACAGCGCGTTTTCTTCGTTCCCTGATTCGCTGCAATTCGAGCAAGGTTCCGAAGTTCATTCGTTTAGGATCAGGGTATATCCAAAGTCTCCTTCGGTGCCTGTGGAAGATGTTCGCGAAGAACAACGTCCCCAGCCTTTGGATGGCTTCATGTACGGTTTCTCGCATTTCCACCAAAGACGAGACCCGACGTCGAAGCGTGGCTACCAACAGGTAAAGTTTGAAGGCAATGTGAGAAACACCACAGAGGAATTGACGAGATCGTAATAGTCGTCATTGGTCCTCCTTTCTCGTCATCAATATCCCGCGCTATATACCGCCATGATATCTCAACTCGGACCTTTGTTCCACAAGCACGGTGTTCCGATGATCGAGACAGCTTGTCACAACATCTCGAGTTGGTACGTCGTCTCGCCCGCACGTTCTTCACGCTTGTTCATTCTTGGATGCCAAGGGAAGGCAAAGCCCATCTCTAGGTTTGACTGTCGAACTCGGTTTCTTGGGCTCTGTGCTTCACGTCGACCTGCCTCTTAGTGCCGACAGTCAACAACTTGCGGAAACCGGCAACTTCCAGGAGCGATTCAATCCGACCGTGCACGTTCGTACCCCCGCTTTGTGTTCAACCTTTTGAGTGACCCGATTTACCATGAACATGTAGCTACTCGCATCCTCCGGACCCTTTGATCCGCCACCAATACAACTCTTCGAAGCCTCGTTGGCGCATTTATGGTCGCTGTGGGAATGTCTAGTGTTGTGCGAGCCAATCCTGGTCTTTGGGCCATCGCCCTCGATGACTAGCCAGGCCGTGTGGTGGCTCCGTGATCTCCTTCGCCCGGTCCGTCGATCCAGTACATCTTTTTTTTTTTGCTGCGCTGCTGACGCCATCATGATTGCACAGATCCCGCTCGCAGCAGATATCCGCCCGTACTTCACCATCCACGACCAAGACCGGGCCTTGTTGGTCAACAAGGCTCCTCCAAAGGCGGGACTCATCATTGGTGTTACGAATCCCTTTTTTGAGAAGTCGTGTGCACACTGGCCCCATGTGCTGAGCGTGGGACGAACGTCGCGGTAGGTGCGACCCGTCCCTTTATCATGTACGCATCATGGGGTTGCCACCAGGTCGCGCAAGGGGGCGAACGCGGCCGTCATCGGCCCCGCGCCCGGATGGCGGACAAGGACGCATCGACGACACATTTCCAAGGACCGGCAGCTGCTCAAGTCGCTTGAGAAGGCGCTGAGTGGTCAGGAGGCGGAGCGTGCGTAACCCGCATCCCTCCCCATAGAGACGGGCATGATGCTGATACGTCAGGGTCGAGCAGTGATGCAAGCGTCGCTCGACGTGCGCCGACATTTTTGCGCACGGACCAACGCCGTGTTGGTCCCGCTCAATCGTTATCTGAACACGTTGATGCCGTCACCGTTGGAACGACGCACAGGCAAGGCACAGCTGAAACCGTTTAGCTCGCGCGATTTTTTCGCTTCGTTGAAAAAGGGTCCCTCGGCGTTGCCGTTCAAGTCGTCGGGGAAACAGAGGGAGTTTTACGACAAATGGCTTCGGTCGCCTGCATTTGGGCTGTGGTTGGCACATCAGGAGGAGGTGATCGGGGCGGTGCTTCGCAACAGGCCATGATATGTCACTTGTTCGATGTGCAATTGGACCCACGCTTGGCTTGCGGGATGATCCCGAGCGCCACAGGAACAAAACAGAGTCAAACAGAGCGCAGTTATTACAGCTCGAGACGCAACCGACACTTGCTTTTCCTCTCTTTGCGTCGACGTCCAACTCGCCACACCACTCTCGACAGGCATCCTGTCTTGTTCGTCCCCACGCAAAGGATCGTGTGTTTACCTACGAAACTGTATAAGCCGACGGACGGAAAGGGACCTGCTGTAATCACAGTCGCTTGTACCACTACCTAATCCTGTAAGAAACCCTTCCGTTCGCTTGTGTCGCTGATCCTGTAGGGCCAGTGTCACTCCGCATTGATATCCTGTACATGCGCTGAGCTCTCTCTTGTCGCTGTCCTGTCACCACCTGCCGTCCCTCTTTTCTTTTTCTGTGCCTGTTGCTCTCATCGTCATGTGCACGTCGGTACTCAACCCATCCTGTTATTTCTGTCTTCTCTAGTGCAAAACAAGTGTTTACTTGCCCTCGCTCGAGAACCTGCTCTTGAGAGTCATGCCTGAGGACGATTTTGACATCTATGGCGAAGACGACGGTTTCGTGACGAGCAAGACGGAACAGGTAGGTGGTCGCCCTATCTTACGCACGTCCACGGCACCGTTTTGCTGACTTGTCCGTGGCGCGTGTGATGCACGACAACCAAAAAAAGGAGGACGGGTTTCAGGACGAAGTGCAGGTCGAGGAGCCCGTCGAGGCCGTGCTCTCGGCTGTCGAGCCTGTGACGGGCGACAAGCGACCCCGGCCGGACGAAGATGAAGACACGAAGCAACGTCCGCCCTCGAACGAACAGTCCTCGTCACGCGCGCCCTCTGCCGCCGGCAACGCGGTTGTCGCGCATCCAGCCAGTCGCGCCAAATCGGAATCAACGGGACCGTCCGATGTGGCCATGAACGGGAGCTATCATCACGCGAGCGGTGGCGGCGTGGGTGGACATGGCAGCGGCGGCGGGGGTGGAAACGTGGACCCGTCGATGACGGGCTATGATGCGTTGTATATCGGTGATCTACAATGGGTCCGTTCATTTGTTCCTGTCCATTGTGTCTTTCGCGTATATCATGGGTTCCTGAGCTGTTTTCCTCTTATTCTTATGCAATTTTTTTTTGTTTTACAGTGGACAACGGACGAAGATTTGCGCCAAGTGGCTCTGAATGTCGGGATTGCGATTGACCACCGGGACATTACGTTCTCGGAACACAAGGTGAACGGCAAAAGCAAGGGGTGCGTGCTCGACCGGGCCCAGGACGTGGTTGCCATCGTCTGAAGGGGGCGGCTTTACAGGGTCGCGTATGTCGAGTGTGGCAGTTTTGAAAACGCAAACACCGTTAAGACGTGGTTTGACAACAAGTGCGTTGCATACCCCCTGTTGGCGTTTTGCAGTGACGGAGCGCTCTCCAGTGACTTTCAGCACAGGCGTGCGACAGCCACGTTCACGTCTTCCTCGCAAGGGAATCCGTTCCGGACGCTTCCCAAGGGTGAGCATGGTGCATATATGCGTGGTCGTGTGCGTTGCTGAGGTGCCTTTGGCTAACAGAGCCCCCGCCACGCGAACAACGACAGCAAGGTCTGGCGATGCAGCCCGGGGGTGGATCCATGGGCCGCGGTGGTGGCGGCTATCGTGGGGGAGGCCCTCAAATGGGCGGAGGCGGCATGATGGGTGGCGGCATGCAACGCGGGGGAGGCATGATGGGCGGCGGAATGATGCGGGGCGGGGGTATGCCAAACATGATGGGTGGCATGGGGCCGATGGGGATGGCGGGCATGGGGATGATGAACGCGATGGCCATGGGCGGCATGGGCAACATGGGCAACATGGGCATGGGCGGGTTCGGCGGCGGCGGCGGCGGCATGGGCACCGGGTTCGTGGGCGGCGGCGGACGAGGCGGGATGATTCCACAGGGACCGCGCGGCGGCGGTGGGGTAGGCGGACGCGGCGGAATGGGTATGAGTTTTTAGCTCAGTCTCTCTGTCTCACATTTCTTGATGTCTCTCTCTCTCGCACGCCGTGTTTTCTTACGGATGGTCCTCTTGTGGATGTATTCGTTTATAGGTATGGGAATGATGCCCGGTGGTCGCGGCGGCGGCGGATATCAGCAGGGCGTGCAAGGACACTTCAATCCGGCGTTCATGCAGCAGCAACAGCAAGCACACGGAGGACAGCAGTATCCACCACATCAACCCAAACGATTTCGAGGTGAGGACAGGAGCTGAGGCGGGGGGGAGTGGTTTCTGTTTGTTGGCGTCATTTTCTGTCTTTCTCCTTCATGCAGCTCTTCTTTCTATTATTCCTACAAAGCACATACACGTTATAGAAGAGAGATTAGGACGTGTTGCGAGTCTAGTTGTAATCACAATCGGTCGATGTTTGTGAACGCCGACTCGCTCCGACTTGATGGATAGACGTCTCCGTGACTGCGCTCATGCGCAGTGGTTGTGCAAGCCGGAGACGGGTCGGAGATCGACGGTGTACATTTTACTAGGTGAAATGGTTACACTCTGTACAAACAAAACCTAACCCTACGACCCACTCGCTGAGTCCCCCATCTCGAAAGCGTTGCACAAGCAGCCAAGCAACTCGTCATTCGACACCCATCTCACTGGCGAGATTGACCGCAACATCGCGTACAACGTAACCTCCGCTCTGCCGCCTTTCTCACGATACCAAGTTAAACCTGAACAATTCGTTCTCCCCCGGCTGCTCTTCTCTGTACTGGGCGATGACGATCTATAGCCCCGGTGAGATGAGACAGAGAAGGGTGGCACCGCGGGTTACCTCATTGTTCTCGACTTTCCATCCATAGCCACGCTTGTCTGCGAGTTCAATACTGCTCACAGAATGGATCGAGCGAACGACGTTACAAACAGCCTCATCAAGGAGAATGTGCAAACGCGCACGGGAAAATGGTCGTCAGTGGTGGGTAAGTCCATGCCGTGTCGTGCTCCGGGTCGGTGGAAGCGATGACCTGGTTGTTCAGTACCCCAACATAGGGATATGCGCCTACGCTGAAATGATAATTCCCGTCGTCGTCGACGCGCTGCTTCCACTGCAGGGGATGGATGAGCGTCTGGTGTAGCACACGATGATGAACCAAGATACTGTGTGAATGGGCGCATGGAGCTTGAGAGTCTGCCGGGCGGATTGAATAGGATCGACACCGACGGGGGGCTCCCCCGGGAGAAGAGAATACAGCCTGAGGGATTCACTCATTATGGTGTTGGGGTAACAGGTAAGGATGAGTCGCTGGCTTTTATGACTATCGAGTCCTGGGAGAGTAGCCTACGAGGCAATCGTCTGCGGATAGTGGGTTGCGCCCGGCCTCTCCAAACTGGACACAATGCGGTTGTATACAATTTTGTGGAGTTCTTACGACGTGCCTCGTGTTTTCTGGCTTCTCTCCTCTTGAGGTGTGCATTCTTGCTGACCCTTGAGTGGTGGATACCCAGATGGCGCTTTTACCTCTTCTAAGAGCCAATAAACAAATTCCAAGTACTCCCCGGCCATACAATGAGTCCCAGAAGCAATTGAGGTTGGGCTGTGACGAAGCTAGGCCACGTCGTCGGACCTCCCCGAGTAATCCAATCGATATGGCACTGAATAGAAGACTGGTCGAAAATTGAGTGGCGTAGCACGTGTACTCGCGTCCATCCACGTACGTTCAGTCGCCGCACCTTCGTGATGCGGCCGCTGTCCGGACTAGTGGGTATGTTGCGCCCAATAGTCCGCATGGCCTCTTGAGTCTTGTCAGCATGCTCTTTCTATCTTGGTCTCCGATACAGGTCAGCGCGTGTCAAGTCGTGACAAACCTAGTCTCCATCATCAAGACTCTGATTTGACGTTCCCCAGAGCCAATAGTGACGCACCGTACAAGGCGTTCCTTCACTCGACATGAATCGCGCCATGTTATGGCTGTCGCCAGCCTCTCCTTACACGGAGTCCTTGGAGAGTTTTCTGGAATGCGGCTGACTGGACTCGGACGCCAGGTTGTGCCTTGTGGTCAAAAATCTGGGCGCTCAGCGCTCAAGATCAGAACACGGTCATTTTTATCTCGTAAAGTTCATTCACTTTCCTGCTTTATGACCTGCCTCATGTTCTCTGGGTTTCCCTCTTTTAGGGTGTGCGCCCCGGCCGGCTCTCAAACAGCAGACGCCCGGGATGGATGTTTCCCTCTCCCCAGAATGTTCGGTCAGCCTGGACTGTCCGAGTCACGTATCATGCGCCTGTAAAGGATTTAATCGAGGTGGTGCTGCGACACGACAAGTTCAGCTTGATCCTTAGATGCGCAGAGGCCCTGATCGGCTCTAATAGCACCGTACCGAATAGAAGTACGATGGAATACTCTTAGCATGGCGTAGCACCACGGCCGTCATTGTGTCTACGCACGGTCATAATCTGGATTGGGAAAATAGATAAGTACTTTACGCCCTGCTGCGGCTTCCATCAGAATAAACCGTACCGCCCAAAGTCTGGTGAGCGCTGCGCTCAGCCGCCATTGAGGTGACACTGGGGTGCTGCGAGCCGAAGTTGCCACCACGGGATCGGGTGTCCACTCCAGGGTCTGCATCAGAGTCCCTTCCATCTCAGACCTTTGGGTCTCTCCCACCTGCATCACATCAGGAAATTAGGCAAAGTCTCTTTCGGCTTTTCTCGTTAATAAGTTCAGTTTATTTGGCCTATTTTCCATGGTTAGCCGAATGGTTAGCCACCATAAGCCGAAAAAGCCGCCAAAAAGCCGAGAAAAGACGTTGCATGATTTCCTGATGAAGGGCCGGGTCACAGGTGGCATGCAGTTATCGGAGTCCACAGGCCATAAATTACCAGCGGCTTCCAGCGAGGTCTATAGCGACGCAAGGATTTCTCTCGATGCACGCTCGATTACTGGACTTTGCGAGTACCCATGGCTACAGTGTCGCAGCATTCGCCGCTGCCCTCTGCGTTTTTGTCAAGTTGTCCCAGCCTTCCAAGGTGAGCATCGTAACTGGAGATTTGAATGGACTGTTCTCGATGCTAATCGGCTTCCTGATAGCTTGGTGCGATCCCCACGGTCGGATCAACCAGCTGGCTTGGCTCTTGGTGGGCTGGCTTCAAGTACGTCACCAACGCTGCCGAGGTCATTCGAGAAGGGTATGAGAAGGCAGGTTTGCCGCTCCTCGCGTTCGGTGCTCGCTCATTCTGTATTCCAGCACAGGCGAGCACCCTTCAAGGTTGCGGTATACCACCACTGGATGGTCATTCTCAGCAGCCGTGATCACGTGGAAGAGTTGCGTCGAGCTCCTGATGATCTGATATCTTTCTTCGATGGCGTGAATGATGTACGCCATTCTTATCCGTCATCCGGTATGGTTAAGCTGTACTCAATTTCACTACCAGAAACTTCAGGTCGAGTACACGATGGGCCATGGGATACATCATAATCCCTACCACTCATTGGTTGTACGCTCGCAGCTGACTCGAAATATTGCGGAAGTGTATCCAGAAATGAGGGATGAGCTCATAACTGCCTTTGACGACATTCTAGATATAAAGGAAAATGGTGAGGATCTCACTTTCATTCGCGATGGCTAGTCACGAACGCTCGGACACCCAGAATGGAAGAGCGTCCCTGCTTTCAGCAGTGTGCAGGAAGTCATCTGCAGAACGACCAACAAGGTGTTTTTTGGACTTCCGCTGTGTGAGCATACGTGTTTCTTGGCCTGTTATTGGGTTAGACTCTTGTTTTTCTAGGCCGTGACCCCGACTGGATAGATCTTAGCCTCAAGTTCACCCAGCATGTCGTCAAAGGAGCGGAGATTATAAAACTTTTTCCCACGTTCCTTAAGCCGTAGGTCGCGTTTCGCTTGTACGCACCAGTCTCTGATGTAGTTGTAGTCTGGCTGCTCGGTTGTTTACGCACGTCGTTCAAAGCAACAAACGTGGAAGGCAGCTCCTCGGACCAATAATTAAGGAGCGACAAAGGTGCCTGAGTGAACATGGGAATGAGTGGGCTGACAAACCTGTTGGTCAGCCTCGTCCAGACGGCAATAGTTGTGTTCACCATTGTTTACTTTTAGAATGACCTTCTCTCATGGTTGATGGAAGAGGCCAAGGGACCAGAATCATCGGTAGAAGCATTGACAGCTCGTATGCTGACTTGCAACTTTTTAGCAATCCACGTGCGTGTGTATGTCGTTTTCTCGTGCTCAAAACTCACATGTTTCCGGTATCAGACGACTTCCATGGTTTGTGTAGAGCTTCCATGGTAGCATGCTTGTCTGATTACAGACTGCAGGCGTTCACTAATGCACTCTTCTACCTCGCAGCAAATCCTCAATACATCCAACCGCTCCGGGAGGAGGTTGAAGAGATTGTTGAGAAAGAAGGATGGTCAAAGGCTGCGCTGCGCAAGATGCGAAAAGTAGACAGCTTTATGAAGGAGTCCGAACGCATGCAAAGCTTCAGTGTTGGTATGCGTCTCCAGATTTGCGTAACACGCCACCTTACTGACTTTTTTGGGCTCGATGTAGTGAGTATGTTACGCAAGACGGCGAAAGACTATACGTTCTCGGATGGTACGTTCGTACCAAAGGGCACGATGATCGCGGCAGCCTCTCGGTGTGTCCACCATGATGAAGAGATCTATCCAAATGGGGATGTATTCGAGCCGTTGCGGTTTGCGGACCTGCGCAAAGAACACGGAGAGGCTACGAAGCATCATTTTGTGTCGACAACAGCAGAGTACTTAGCATTTGGGCATGGTCGACATGCATGGTATCATTCTCACTGCTGTCAATGTTCGATGAGGGATTGCTGACGATGTGTGTTCAAGCCCGGGACGCTTCTTTGCTGCGAACGAGCTTAAGTCTATGTTAGCGCACGTCGTGGTGACGTATGATGTCAAGTTTGAGGAAAACGCGGCACCAGTGCAAACGCTGTACATCGGACCATCAACGGTGCCTGATCCAAAGGCAAGAGTCATGTTTAGGAAGCGGATTGTCTAGGTATTTTTGTCTCTGTAGTTGTGTACGATAAAGAATAGTGAGTACAAGCATGGCGTGTCATTTCCCTCTTGGCCTCGATGGTTTGGTTGCGGGCGATCTCTGTTGGGTTTAATCTGCGCATATGTTCATTCCCGAGTTGCCGCCGAGCCTACAGTGACCAAGGTTCTCGACTACACCACTTGTAAGCAAATTATGTTTGTTTGTAGAGGTCTCAGAATTCAGCATCTCACCAATGTTCAGGTGGAGACTCAATCTGCCATGCACAATGTTGGTTATACATGGTGGAGAACACCATGGAGCAGCACTTTGTTGAATCTCTGTCTGAACATGTGCAAGCTGCCAAGTTCAGAGGACCCTACAAAGTGAATGCAACTGGCTTACAAATTGTTATGGATTTCCTCTTATTTCATTCCATCCTTCTTGTATGTACTGAAGGCATACATTGCTCTTCACCTTTGTCATACTATTACTTTCCTCTACATTTTCTTGTTGTCTTTGATCCCTTCTCTTCTGTTCTTTGTATGCTCAAGTAGCTCTCTATGCTTTCTCTTCTGTTGTTTAGTTTTCTCTTTCAGACAGTGCTCTCCTTTGCCACTTCTCCTACAGTGGTCAGTGCCTCTTCATTCCACAACATTCCATATAATTTTTTTGTCCTATATATACCTAGGCTGCCTGTATACAGTGACTTCAAAAATTGTTACAATGTTTGCTACTTTTGTAATGTGTGTGAAATATTAGTTGAAGGTGTGGGAATAGTGCTTAACATTTGCAGGGGTGTGGGCAGCATTGACTCCTGACTATCTGATGGTGCCTGGATCATGTGATTTGGCTCAGGCAGTGCAGAGATATGCCCATTTTAAGACAGGCATGTCATTGAACAGTTTTTTCACTTTTGAAATGAAGTGGGTATTTGGGTATTATCAGTACTTGGTATAGCCTCCTTTGGCTCTGAGCACTGCCTGGATCCTTCTAGGCATGCTCTCAATCAACTTCTGACACTCCTCAACTGGTATCTTATCCCACTCCACCTGAATCCCCTCCTACAACTCCAAAATTCCATTGGGGGGTGCTCATACTCTGCAAGCCTCCTCTTGATGTAACACCAGATATGTTCAATGGGGTTAAGGTCTGGAGACTGTGCAGGCCAGGCCATAGTGCTGAAATCCTGCTCCTCTATCA
>JBBPTT010000681.1:0-18579 GCA_038094175.1 Boletellus aff. lepidospora
GCAAGAAAACACTGTCTGACACAAATAGCACCCGCTGCCGTCAAGTTCAGCCAGAGGGGGCTGCGGAATGATTCAGTGAGGCTCCAGCACACCTCAGAATGCCGCTAAACCGGACCGATTGGGAAAATGGGGCGCCGCCCTTGTCACTATCTGGGGGGCATATCTCGAGGTGGCTTGATTGTGCATGCTTGTCAGTGTCAATGTCAATCTAATCGCATGGACGGCACGCTTCCACATACGTATGCCTTGGGAATTGTCCATGACGGTGGGGCTACCGGCAGTGCTGCGCGCACCCGTTCGCTTGCCAGCGCACCACTGGATACCATCACGGATATCAGTGCGGCTTTCCTAAGGTGCCAACGGCGTCACCGGATGGTCCGGCGGACATTACTGCCGTATCGCGCTGCCAGCTCGACGGGATTGCACACTCGGGATCATCCAGTTTTATGAACAAGGGCCTACAATACGTGTCTGTGCCTTGCTTATCGTACGGGGGACACCGGTCAGTCCCTGGATCTTTTTTCTTCTTCTCGATACCGTGTGAAGCCTGCTTGTTTGTTGTCTGTCAGAGATGGCTTGGGGACTGCATGACTTGGGGGTTTGAGGCGTATGGTCAACGGCGTGGAGCGTCAGTTTTCCCAAGATGGGTAGACGGAGGGTTGCGCAAGCTAATATTCGCTCCGCGGGACCATTGGCAGCACATAGTTGTAACAATTAGAATTTCCAAGTGATTGTGTTGATATTGGCCGTGGTAGAAGCTAGCGGGGATTCAGATGGGCCTTTTGGTGTCTGGAGGCGCAACTAGCGAGAGTGAACTGGAAAGCTAGTACAGCGACTAAGGAGCATAGTTGGTATCAAAGCATAGTGCTTACCTCCAGTCTCATTCACTCGACTGGAGGGAAAGAGCGAACGGGCACGGCACGAAGTGCGTGGTCGGAGTCTCCGAAAAAGGAAATTAAGGAAATATCATACTACGAACGGGCTGTTCTCCAACAGGCCCAGGGCGCAGGAAACCATGATATATGAACGCGACGCCACCTGATCGGAGGAAACTTTCAAGGGAATAAAATGATCCATCAATGAGGGCGAGGAAGGGGTACATACCACAAAGACTTCCAATCACGGAGGGGAAGACGCCAAGACGGGGGTACTATAGGCAGCATTGCAGGAAGCCCTTGTGGAGCCCGGTCTGCGTGTGTCGCATGGTCATGCTCGACCACGTGGGTGCCTTGTATAAAAGGGTGCCATTTCTGATGTCCGGCGTCGCCTATCGAGTGGAGCTCGGGTGACAGACTGACCTGGCAAGCAGCTGTTTATGTGCGAGGCGGCGGCTCCGTTCGCCGGCAGCGCCAGTTCGGCTGGTCGCCGCTGCGGATGGCAAGCGAAGGTGCGGCGTACGTAAGCAGCGCACCAACGCGCGTTCGAGGCGAGGGTGCCTGCCAAAAAAGGAAGGTGGTGCCGCCAAATTCGAAGGACGGAATGACGTCAGGGGTGCTCGCCGCTGTGTGAAAGGTGCGCGGCCTGTCATAATTAGCGTGCGGTCAACGAGACGATCGTCTTTGCGGCGTGTCCGTTGCTAATTATTTCCGCTGCGGGCCGGGTGCTGGTCATAAACCGCGACAGGCCCACCGCGGCGCGCGTCTGCTCAGAGCCGAGTACTCTCGTCTTCCGAGCCCCGTCATACCCTCGCTACCGTCGACACCACCGGCCCTGCACCCACTTTCGTTTTCGCATCCGCGTCCCAGGACCTACCTCTTTCAGCCCACGGCGAATCATCGCCCCACCGTTTTCCGTCTCCGGATTGCTTGCAATCACTACAACCACCCTGTGGTTAAATCTCGCGGGAGGCTCCACGCCTTTCTGAAACCTCCCAGAGAGGTGATACCTCTTCAGGCTTGGCCCTGCTGAAAGCAAACAGAAGTTGGCAATGTATGTCCTACCTCCCTGCTCGTGTACCCGCTCGCCGCTCACCCGCCGTCCCTCACACACCCGATGGGCCTTCCCAACCATCGATCGCCCATTATGCCCGTTAGCATCATGTCGTCTTCGTCGGGCACACGTCGACGTTCCGACGAGTCTCATGGTACCGGTGGCACCGCAACCAATGGCGACACGAGAGCGTCGCGACGCGTCCAGTGGGCCAGTCACAACAACGTCCATGACAGCCCAGAAACCTCGCCTCGGCAAAGCGCTCACGAGCTGGATGAGATGGGCCTCGACGTAGGTCTTGTCTTCCGATCATTTCGTTTCAGCCCGGCTGAGAACGTCACGCCGCATAGCCTAGTGCGTTTGAGACCCTCAGGAGCGCTTTGGAAAAGCACCATTCGCAGGAAGAGCTTCAGAGTGAGTCTGGGCCGCGAGACGGGAACGCGTTCGCTCTGTCTCCGATGCCATCCCAAACCGTCGCTCCCCTCTACTCGAGTATGTCCCCTTCCGGGTCTCATCGCAACCCGTTCACGAGTCCCCCTGTGGCACCATTAGCTCCTCCTATGATCCATGTGAACAGCGACAATCCCTACCCTATGACCACCACGCTTCAAATACAACCCCAAGAATCACGGGGAACCAGTGGTTCATGGACACAGGGTTCGCCAACGACGGACAATACCAACGTGCATCCTTCCGCTGTCACGCTCGTCGCGCAACCCACGTGCGATGTTCCTGGAGAAGCGTGGATTGATCCCCTGGAACAGGAAGGCTTGCCCGTCCACACACAGATACCCAATTCTGGAGAAGGACAGACCAACAGTATCTTTCGGAGGAGATCGACCCGGAGACAAAGAGTCCGAGACGCCGAAGCGACTGTTGCGGAGATCCATACCGCACGCCTGGCAGAACGCCAAGCTGCGGGAGTAGTGAGAGCCCACACGAGGCGGGGTTGGGGCTGGCTCCACCGCTCGCACAAGGGCAAGAATGCTGCCAGACCAGAAGGCACGGGCGAGGGGGAGAAAGGAAAGGCAACAAAGCCTACTCACCGTCGTCGCCATCATGTCCGCTCAGATACAGAAACCGACCCCGATCCCGTTGACGGAGAGCTTCATCGCCCAGCACGAGTTCGAAAAGGAATCCGTGATAGTTGGTTGGGTCCCGTTATGCACCTTCCGCATATACAGACTCATCATGGTCGACGAGCTGTTGATCACCACGGCCCCCACGATGGTCCGAAGCTTGGTAATGGTGTGCTTAGCGCACTTTTGGCGCTGTACGGCCACGAGCACGACGATGAGGGGAGTGTCAGCGGTGCAAGTAGTCCAGGTGGGCGCACTAGTTCCGGTGCCGGCAGTGAAGAAGATATTCTGCAGAAGCCTCATCGACCGTGGCTACCCGAACAGGACGGAAATCAGGATCGCTCGAAAGCGCAGAAAGACGACCGCCCTGGAAAATTCAACCTCGGCCACCCCCTCAAGAGCGGATCTGCTTCATCGATTCTTTCGCACCTCCGGTCCCCCTCCCTTCCCATGACCTCAACTACTGCTGCCCTCATCGCTGGTGCAGGGACGTTATCCGGGGCAGCTGCACCGGAACAAGCAACACTCTCGCCCAACCTGAAGAGGCCAGGCTATAACCTCGTGAGATATTCCGTGGAGGAAGTTCCGAGGTCCGCGCGGGGGGTCCCCAAAGTATTTTCTCGGGGCTTTCGACGTGCACACCACACAGATTATGGTGGTTCGACTGATCGCTCGCCGAGCGAGGATGGCGGCAACGAAGCGGAATCGCCAGATACCCCAGCCGCTACTGTTGTGGCGTCTTCGACCGCAGATTCGGACGGCGGGGCGTCCGGGCCAAACAGTGAACAGGTACACTCGATTTCCACCCCGGGAGGACGCAGGGGGTGGACCGGCAAGTTGAAGGATCTCCCGCTCTCGATGGGTCACTTCAGAAGTTTATCGACTCCTCATCTTGTTACGCCGAAAGAAAAGGATCTCCTCACGCCTGGTGGTAGCACTGCGTCACCCAATACCAGTCCGAGAGGTACGCCTGTAGATGAGTTCGGTGAGAAAAACGAGTATTTCGATCTCAAGCACGTGGAGAGAGAGGCCAAAAGGATCAAAGAGCGGGAGAGAAAGGAACGGAAAGAGAGGGAGAAGAAAAGGGAAAAGGAGATGCGGCGGAAAAGAAGAAAGGCAGAAGTTTACGTACGTCTCTTCATTTCCATCTTGCGTTCTACCAGTTTGACGAAGATCGTTCCTAGATTACGAGGCACGTGGCTGAGATTCTGCAAAGACAGGAATTCATCTTGAAACTTGCCCGTGCAATGATGATGTTTGGCGGGCCTTCGCATCGTCTCACAGCCCAGATACAAAGCACGGGACGTGTGCTGGATCTGCGACTTAGCTGCATGTACCTGCCAGATGTCATGCTCATCTCGTTCGAGGACAGCGCCACAGGAACGAGCAACGTCAAGTTCATCCGACAAGGTAGTGCCCTGGACCTGGATAAGCTCGGAGACGCACATGCGTTATACTGGCAAGTAAGTGAACCGATCGATTTTGATAGCGCACGTGTGACGAACCGCGGCCACTAGGTTATTCACGACAAGATGTCGGTCTCCGTGGCATCGGCGTCGCTGGATGTTCTGATGCGCAAGAAACCCCTGTATAACTTTGTACAGCTGACTGTTGTCGGGGGGATGTGTTCGGCCTCGATCTGCTCCGTCTCGTTTTCAGGATCCTTTATCGACTGCCTTGCATCGGCTCCTCTCGGCGCGCTTCTCGTCGCGATCCAGCTGGTGGGCGCGCGGAACGAATTATATGCAAATGTGTTTGAGATTACCATCGCTACGCTCCTGAGCTTCTTGAGCGCTGCGTTGGCATCGACCAAGCATTTCTGCTACTCCGCTGTTGCTAGTAGCTCGGTAGTGCTGATCCTGCCGGTAAGTGACGGTGATAGCGCCTACACGTGCTGCAACAGAGCTAACAAGAGCGCATACAAAGGGCTTCATTGTCCTGAGTGGGTCCCTCGAACTCTCATCACGTTCATTGGTTGCGGGTGCGGTTAGACTGTGTTTCGCTCTGATGTACTCCCTTTTCCTTGGCTTCGGGCTTGCCATCGGGGCCGAGCTGTATGAGAAAATAATTGGGCGGTCAATTGTTGGCCCGACGGACTACGCATGCTTATCCTCTCATGACCCCGCGGGACCATGGTGGCAGCAAACGCCCAGCTTGTGGTGGGCATTTTTGACGGTTCCGATGTATTCGCTGTTCCTGAGCATGAGACTGATGGCTCCATGGTGGAAGAAAGAAATGGTGGGTACTTGTAGTGATATGATTGGAGGCGAATTCCGCTCCTACACGACTCCAAATCCTGACTTGCGCTGCGGCATAGATCCTGCTAATCGCTATCGCTTCCGTCGGGTGGGTGACGAACCATTTCGTGGGCACCAAGTTCCCCAACCAAAGCGACATCAGCGCCGCGCTTGGGTGGGTTTTATTCATTTCCCCGCGGTGTACGTCGTGTGTTGATGGTATCCTGCGTGGTTTAGCGCCTTCGCGGTTGGGTTCGTGTCAAACATGTACGGGCGCTTTTTCAATGGGAACGCTTTTGTCGTCATGGTGAGTTCTCCGCGGATTGGACCGTGGCCTTCTTGAACGGATTCGCCGCTATCAGATTACTGGCATTCTTTTTCAAGTGCCCTCTGGCCTTGGAAATGGGGGCCTCCTGAACTTTGTGGTGGACCAGACGTCAGGATCGTCGTCCTCGTATATAAGTGGATTCCAGACAGCCTTGCAGTTGATTGCGGTTGCGATCGGACTTACGGTCGGGCTGGGCATTTCTCTGGTGGTCGTACACCCCGTTCAGAGTCGCCGACGCGCTGGGGGGTTGTTCAGTCTGTGATGCGCAGAAAAACGAGGTTTGCGCCCAGCTGGGTCTAGACCGCCCGAATTGACCCGTTCCGCCGGACTAGGCCTTACCGGTACCTGTTTTCTTGATCTGGTCCACTGTGTCCGTGCAAGTTCCCGTAGTGGCAGACGCCACGTTTTAGAGCAATCGTTTAGTCTGTCGTGTTCGTCCTCTTTTCCTTTCCGCTCCTTTCGCAATCCTACAGTCATCGTGTGTACCATACATTCCCACAGAACGTTCTCTGCCGTGTTTTCGTGCTCGCCGCCGGGCTTTTTGACCCGCACGCTATACGCCATTTGGACGGCAGTATCGGTGTTCACAGCGCGGCGTTTTTATGTGGGGATCCATAGCGGCGTTGCCAGCCACGATGCCGCAAGCACGTGACCTTAGTTGCCGCTCGCTCGCACACTCTCTGCTCCCGTTGCCGTGTCCCATTGCCATCACTCGGCTTCCGACTGTCGCACACTCACACCTGAGTAGGCCCCATGCTGGCAGGCTCCCTGTCTTGGGACCTAAGCATCAGGAGTAGCTCTGGTCAGTCTGTGGAGAATTCCAAAGCCCTTGGATGGGGTCGTCATAGCTGCCAGATGGTATTCCCGGGGGTGAATCCGTGACCAACAACGAATATGAATTAACCATATTTATTGCTGGCCACAGGTGCAGTGCGTGGATGTGCATTGCACTCGCACTCCTTTCGGCCCGTTTTCGGTTCCCACACGAGAGTGGGTGTGACCATGGGTAATGCGGTGAGAGAGCGTCGGGCCTTAGAAATCGAAACCCAAGTTTATGGTTTTCTGACCCTACTTTCGCCAGGTGAAACCGTGGTAGGCGTGGCTTTTCCCATCCACCGCTGTGACAGCAAACCTGTACAGCCGGTCACTACGACAACTCATCGCCATCTCCCCGACGGCTTCCCGTTCACGCTCCTATTCAATGTAGGGACACCGGCAGGCACGACCGCAGGCGGCCCTGGTCAAGCCTTCTCCCACCCTTGAACCTAATCAAGCCACGTTCTGGGCCGAAGTTCGCTTCCCTGAAGACGGACTGCACGACGACGAAGTGTCCCACCATTTCGTCCGGTAAACCTGTTCGTTCTTTCTCGTGTGCGCGCGTGTTGGAGAACTTATGAGACTTTTCACGATGGGCGCTGATGGTACTCGGACCCTGCCTCTCTCAAAATGGCCGGTGTTGCATGCCTCAGAGTCCACCTTGCGTCCTGAAGTCGTGCAAGGTTATAGTTTGGGGTCCCGATAATCTGCGTTGATGTTTCCGGGCCGGGGTCACATACAGACTTTGTCGTACGTGACTTATCCGTGATACGGTTGTCATTGTCGGCAGTAGTCAGGCGCTGCCGGCTCATCGACACTAATTCCTGATGCAAATGCAAATCCACGTATATTTGCTCCGTCGAATGCAAAAAGGTAAGTCACCGGAGCCGTTACCACCGTTTGTTTTGTTTTGTAACACCAATGAATAATAATGGCGTTTCATTCATCCAGTCTCGGCGCGCTCGCCATACTCTTTCCGTATGGTACATATGGGCTATGTCCATTTTGTTATTATTACCCCTGAATATCCAGCTTACAACCCTCGTGCCTGCGTCAATCGATCCTTTGTACCACGCGTTACGGTCGCGAGAGACTCACGGGCCATTGCCTCGCAGATGAGTTGTTGTCCCCGAGGAGAAATACGCCTAGGGTTTGGCGATACGTTGGCATATTATGCAATTGTCTCAACACTGACGCACGGGACTAATCGTTGATCCGCTATGAAATCATTCTCACAGAGGTGACTTGGAATTTGGCCGCCGCACGTTCCATTACGACATGTTCCTGGGTGGGACTTTGTTTTTCTTGGAAATATTTTCCGAACCCGATGGCAGCCACATGATATACATATCAGCGATGGCCCTGTCCTCTGATCACTGGCCCTGCTTTCCCTTGTACCGTTAGCTTCTTCGCCTGGCCCAAGGTCGGTACCCGAAACACCTATCTTTGTGCATCCAATATCTTCGTCGGCGCATGTTGGCGCAAAATCCCACCACAAATGTCAAGCATTCTCTCTTAGGTGGCTATCCTCCTGCCTTCCCAATGAGTTCGACTTGATTTGCAATCCCCACCGTAGTGTTTGGCACTGTCCTGCATTTCATTGCCGCCGTCCTGAGTACGTTATCCCTTGGGTGCACGAGCGGGGCCTCACCGCAACTTTTTATAGCTTGCACGCGGCTATGGATTCGGTTCCGAACGCGTCGCCTGTGGTGGGAGGATGCATGGGCCCTCCTGGCATTATGCCTCGATGTTATCTGCGCTGTGTCTACTTGGACGATGATGCTGCCACAACGTACGTTCAGTTGCTGCCCTTTGGTCCCAACATCACGGGCGTTTTTTTTCGCCTCTAGGAGATAACCCTTGGGAGATGTCACAAGAAGGGCAAATTGTATCGCTTTGGTTAAGGATGATCTCATACACGTGTTCGGTATGGTGGGTCCTGTACTACCTCATTCACACATGGCCGTGATTTTACATCTCGAGTGTGTAGGGCTTCACAAACAAGCATCCTGTTTTCGTTGATAAGGATCGTTCCGCCTTCTTGTCGGATGCGGAAGATAACCTGTGGCTTCACCGTCTTCTTTTTTTTCTTGTGGGCGCTATGTACTGCCCCCAAGGTCTACTCTTGCGCATCTAATAGATCATGGTATAACCTTCCGGAGCCCCAGTGTCCGCTCGGGGTTACAGTTGTTGTGATTGAACTTGCGGGTGACTTCCTTTTTTCGTAGCATCACCCGGTTTTGATTGACGATGCCTTGGACAGCCATCGTGGTTGCCGATATGATCTTGGTTTCACTGCCGATTAGAGCGATGTACTGGATGAAGCCACCCAAGAACGAGCGCATTCTCACGTTTTCCGTCTTTTCGATGGGCCTGCTCAATGTCATCGTGAGCATCATTCACGTCGCGTTCTTGTTCCCCAGTCCAGGGTCCATGACTAGCATAACCACTAATATTGAGGTATGCCGTGCGTAACTGCTGTTCCGTGTTGCATTGAAACATGTTTCATGTCCCACAAGGGTGCCGCGGATCTCATGAACTGCAATCTCCTCGTGTTTGTGACCTGGCTCTACCGTTCCCTCCATGGGGAGGACCTTGAAAGGACACAAGTCCATACTGGCTGGTCGCTAAGACCCCGAAAGTCTTCGTCTGTGCGGACGACATTGGATTCTCTGACTACCGTCGATCTCGAGCATTTGGAGACCTGGTCAATGCAGAGCACACAGTCTGCGCCGACAGCACAGTCCAGGGAAATTCCGCTGCAAACTGTTTCATCGCGATCGTGTTGTGATGTGTCCGTAGTTTGAGTACCTTTTTTGGGTGTTCTGAGGCGCGTCTATATGAGCTGGTAAGGGTGCCTTGTACCTGGCTTCCTTTCCTCGTGTATTAAAATTTGCCTAGCCCACAAATTGACCAATATGTTGATGCCGTTGTCTCACGCTTCCCGTCGTGGATTCCGCGAGGGGATATTTGTTCGTGCTGACTGCTATATAGGAACATTATAAGTTTACGCTACTTGGATTGTTTTTAATTCGTCTCTCAGATGAGCCCCATAGTCTCAAGCTCGAATCAGAACTTTCAGGAAATACCTGCTGGAGAAGACCGCGCGCTGCCTTGCGCCACTCTCATGGTGGCAACAACGACCTGCACAACTCCCGCTCACCTCTTTACTCCAGCTCTCTCAGCCTGAGCTCTGGCCCTCTGCCTCGCTCCTCTCTTCTTTCTGCCCTTGGTGTCGAGTGCCCCTGCTCCTGCTTCGTCCCACTGGCCAATAATCTGACAATGCGTAAACGCTTCGCAAGTTGATATTACGACCTAATGTGTCGAGCCTCAAAGGCCGTTTCTACCAGGCGCGTCTTGCAGTGGGCTGCTATCCCACTGATCATACCAGAAAACTGTAGCGGTTCCAGATTGGTTCCAACCAGTTGCTACCCGTTTCCATTTTCCTGATCAAATGGTCGACACCGATCACTGGCCTGCAAACTCCCCGTGTTTACCTACCGGTGTTTTCGGTGTACACCGCACGCACGATGTCTTCTGCTCTCCATATTGATATGGCATAGTGGCTGGCTGTTCCGTGATCTTCATAGCGACCTGCGCAAGACAGGCGCTTTTGACGTGACAACCGGCAGATCGGAGAGATGTTTCCTCGAGCATATGGCTTTTGCCACGTGCTATCCGCACCTTGTCTGGAGCTCAAAGAACCGCGCGGACTTGGAATTGCCACGTCACAACTTTAATACCGTTGTCCGTCTGACTCCGTCAACTCTTTTTTCCACACTACGGCGCAACACAACGGCGGTTTCATATTACACGGAAACTCATGGTCGTCTGTGGATACCGAGCGCAATCTCGGAAGGTCCGGAAGAGGTGCATATGTAGCGTGAAACGTCGGGCACATGTGTGATTGGATACTGGAAAAGCCCCCGCCAGTTCGTCGCGAAGATACAGTCACGTGATACCGCCGAAACGCGCAGCAACGCGGCGGACGCATTATCACAGCATCGGGTGGAGCACCGCTATCCGAACGGTGCAAACCGCAGCGGGATCGCGTGCTGTCACTGGACACTGGGAACCGGCAACTACCATGATTTATGTACACGATTGTGGAGTCAGTGCAACCCCCTTCAGCTTTTCTTCCGCCTCCTTCAACTGACCGCTGCCCTCCGACGGTGCCGCTGGCATGGCCATGTCTATTCGCTATGTTTTGACAACCGGTCTTCTTCTCGTGGGTGTTTTCGTGCTCGGCACGTCCGGTGAAATCTGACGTCCCTTCCTCCCTAGGTAATGCTTTTTGTCATCTTCAGGCTCACCGACGTTCCGGTGCTCGAGTCGCTGGCCGCTCTACAATCGCCCGCAAATGTATCTTCTTCTGCCTCCTTTCCGACGGATGATTTCATGCAGCCCGTCACCCTGGACACACCTGGGAGAGCAAACGCCACGTTTGTCATCCTATGCCGGAATTCGGATCTCAACGGGATCATCCAGAGCGTCCGCAGTGTCGAAGACCGGTTCAATCACAAGTACGGGTATCCATATGTCTTTCTGAACGAAGAGCTTTTCGACGACCAGTTCATAAAGTATGTTGTCCTCAGAACGAACGAGCGCGTGCACGTTCGTTGAACTTTCGCCAAATTAAGACGCGTATCGGTGTTATCGTCTGCCCACATGGAGTTTGGGATCATACCCCGTGATCATTGGTACGCACCCTCGTGGATCGACGAGAAGAAAGCTGCGGACGCTCGAAAGAAGATGGAAGAAGATAATGTCATATACGGAGGTACGTCAGACAGCTTGAGCGGCGGGTCGAATGCTCGCTCATCCGTTCCATGCAGGGAGCCTTCCCTATCGCAACATGTGTCGGTTCAACTCTGGCGTGAGTGCTTTGTTGCAAATCTTGGTGTACATTAATTTGATTTCGCAAAGTTTTTCTTTCGGCATCCCCTGCTTCAAAAGTACAGGTAGGCGCTGTCGTTTCAGTGCGCATACGTTTCGCCTTTTGAACGATGAGGCTCCTAGATACTATTGGCGGATCGAGTGAGTTTCTTTCTCGACGTCCATGAACATGGACGTAAGAAACGATCGCAGGCCATGGGTCCGCTTTCATTGCGACATACCCTTGGATCCTCTTCTGTTCATGCAGAACAATAACAAGTCCTACGGTAAGTCAGATGCATTTGGCGCATTCTGCTGTAAACGCGGCACGTCAAATTCTTGTTGTCAAGCCGTCACTCACGGAAGTTTTACCAGGTTTCACCATTTCATTGTATGAGTTCCAGGCGACGATACCCTCCCTGTGGGACACGGTAAAAGGTACGTCCGGGGCTATTCAAAGGTTTCACTGCAGTGCACTCGATTTAATGCGAACTATCCTGAAGAGTTTGCGAGGGCGCATCCGACGACGGTGAATCCAGACAATTCTCTTGGATTTGTCTCTGACGATGGCGGAAGCAGCTACAACATGTGTCATTGTAAGTAGCTTTTGTGTTCCCCCTTCTTCGTCAGACTTATCACGCCGGAACGACGCCAGTCTGGTCCAACTTTGAGATCGCAGACATGGACTTTTGGAGAGGAGAGACGTACATGTCCTTCTTTGAACACCTTGACCGGGCCGGAGGTTTCTACTACGAGGCAAGTGTTTGTTTTCTTCCCTTATCCCCCCGCCAAGTGCGAGATCCCATCGCTCAATGATCAAACACAGCGTTGGGGAGATGCACCGGTGCACTCCATCGCTGCTTCGATCTTTCTGCCGCGCAGTTCTATTCATTTCTTTGATGAGATCGGATATGAACATGCGCCGTTTACGCATTGCCCCGTCGACGGGAAGCGCTGGGCCGACGGCAGATGTTCATGTGATCCGAATGGCAGTTTTGACTACGAGGGTTATTCCTGCCTCCGGCGATGGGAAGAAATCCAATGACGAACTGATTTCGTCACCTCTTTTTTCCCTCATTGCGTTCTACATCCGCATCACTGCCGCCAAGCCAGAGGGTGCCGGGCGCATCATATAGAAGTGGTCATAGAATGCCGTGCAACCTTTGATCTAGTGTTTTCATACGACAGACCAAACTCCCAGGTGTATCAAATATAGTACCATCCAATCTTTCTCTCTTATCTGTTCGGAGGGGGTCATATCGTCAGCGCTGTTTAGTCACACGGCGTGCTACGTGCTTGCCGAGGAAGTCGGACACTGGAACGTCGTCCAAAAAAAAACTAACCTGGGAGAAATCGAGTCCCGATGGGTCTGACGGAAGGTCTTCCAAGTTCGGGTGTCCGCAAGCGCTGCACGCAGGCCCCCTTTGGCCGAGTCTTGTTGTAACTGCGAGATGCGCACCGTGAGGATAATATGATGCTCCGTCTCGACCGTGTGAGCTGCTTGGAAGAGGGTCCCGACGTCGTTCCGGTGCCACAAGACAGGAGTCCAAGCATCCGAGCTTTTGCTCGTCGGGGACGGGCGGTACTATCGCACGGGTGGCATACTAGTGGATACCTTGCAAACGTTGCAAGGAGATGTCTTCAGACCAAACGGATGTGGCACTCCTAGGTAGCCTGATCTGCTCTAAGTTAAAAGAGGAGCACGTTGCACTAGACGTTGTGTGTGCGCTTGAGGTTCGAAGACCTGTTAAATCTCTTGATATCGGCGTGCTCGAAGTTCAAGGCTGATGCACTGGATGGCGGACGGCCAGCGACGACGCTTGCCTTTACATAAGCATGTCACTTGTCAGGCATCGGATGATGATAGCTTCATACTTAGTGCGCAGCTTGTTCGAGTGAGCAAGCCCCCCGCAGGTTCTTCACCTTTTGCATCTAAACGACGACCCTCGCTACGCAAGACAGTATTCTACCCGTGAGACGGCAGCTAGTTGAAAGAACGGATTGAAGAATGAGCTCGTTAGCATTCCTCGTAACAGAGCTGCAGGTGACCTGTTCGTTCTTCTCCCAGAGTGGATGCCGCTGACGCCATCACCTCAGTCTTTGGCGAGCGAATCCAGGCGGAAACATCCAGAAATACGTGAAGTCAGACTGCCTCTGCTTCTAACTGGCCTTACTCACGACCGGACAGGCTGCTGAGAAATCGCTCGCGATCCTCAGGTCCTCCCCGGAACAAGCTACAGCCTCGCTCGCATCTGGTGGGTCCGTGCGTCTGGGTCCTCGTGCTGTCTTTTGTCTCATCTATGGAAGACGGCGCACAGTCCGATGACCTCTTGCGACCGGTTTTCATGGGATGCGCCACCAAAAATGCAAAAGTTGTCGCAATATCGCTTGGGTCCCTTCAGAGACTTATTGCGCTCAAAGCTGTTCCCCGGTCTGCTGTACCTTTGATCATCAATATAATGAGCGATGCCATGAGCCAAGGTGTCGACATCCAGCTCCGTATCTTGCAAACGCTCGTTTCACTGATAACAAACTTCCCATCCGTTCATGGCGAGTTGTTGGGCGAGGTATGTTCGACGCTTTGATGCCAAGGGGATCATGATCAGTGAATGTGACATACAGGCGCTCCTTTTATGCTTCAAGTTGCAAGATTCTCGAATTGCGGTCGTATCGTCTACTGCCGCTGCTACGCTTCGTCAACTAGTCATGTTTGTCGTTGACAAGATGCTCGGGGAGGACAAACAAGGCCCTGTAGACCCAAGATTACTGAAAGATGTGAGACTTCCTGACGGAACCTCGGCAGCCCTCGGGCCATTTGCGAGAGATGCATACTCCGTCTTTGAGGATTTATGTCTGCTTGCCAACTCGGAGAGACCTCATTTCCTCAACCTCGAGTATCTCCACAAGACGTTTGCGCTCGAGCTCATCGAGAGCGTCCTAACGAACTATCACGAACTTTTCCGAAAGGTATATATGCACTTGATCTCTTCGATACTATCCTCTCACGTGATCAAAATGCAGCACGAACAACTCCTGATGCTCCTTAGACATCATCTCTGTCCCATGTTACTCAAGTCATTATCTGATAGGACCGTGTTTCCTCTTACCCTTCGATGCACACGTGTCGTCTTCTTGCTTTTGAAACAATTTTCGTACGAGCTGAAGACGGAGGCTGAAGTGTTTCTTATGCTGTTGATTAGAATGATATCTGACGATGCAGACTTGATTCAAGCCGACTATTCTGGTTCTCGCCCCGTTTGGACTCGGGTTCTTGCCATGGAGATCATGCGAGGGTATTTTCGTTCTACTTGCGTGTTCACCATACGTGTTAGCTAACGAGAAAAGTTCGCAGTCTTTGCAGTGACGCGGAATTGATTCGTAACATCTGGGATCGCTATGACGCAGAAGAGACTGGCTCCAATGTCTTTTCATCATTGATTAGCTCTTTAAAACGTTTGCTCACCGAGAAGCCAGCCCTGCTTGGGGTGAGTTCTCAGATGATGGGAGTTGGGTCACCTGCACATTCAGAGGGTGGCTCAAGTTATGGACTCGATGTGGGCGGAGTTGCGGGGATGGTGGCGAACGTAGCTGCCACCGCAGCAAGTGCGACTGTTTCTGGGGTTGTTGGAATGATTGGGGCTGGGGCTGGCTTGAGCGTACAAGCGTCAGCGATGAAGTTACAGTGGTATGTATTTCCATTCTCTAAATTTATATCAAAGATGAACATCGTCACAGTATCGATCAACTGGACAAGGCGGACTCGCCTCCGATACCAGAATCTTATATTTACCTCCTCGGCGTACAGTGCATCGTCTCGCTCTGTGAAGGCTTTGCTTCCTTCACTGGGCCCCTTTACACTTCTATGGTAGTACAACGCCCACGTGCTGCCGGAGATCCTGTTGTTCGTGCACCACCAGCGCTCGATCTGGCCACTTTACCTCCGGATGAGCCAGCAGCACGGCATCTTCACATCGTCCGCTCAATGGTGGATAACGGTTGGCCAGCCCTATTGGCAGCGTTATCCTTCATCATATCTACCAATCTTTCTGACGAACTGTTCGTCGGTGTCCTCACAAGTTATCAGGCGATGACAAACGTCGCTGGAATGCTTGCACTGACGACGCCTAGGGATGCATTCCTCACAAGCCTCGCAAAATTTGCTATCCCTTCCCGTGTGGTCGCAAGCTTGGAGTCATATATCGAGCCACCAACCCCTCGTTCTGGCGGCGGATCACTATCGGAAAACTTGGGGTTGACTGCCCCCGTGCAACCCCCAGGTTTATCGGAACGGAACCTTGTCTGCCTGAAAGTATTGGTGTCTAGTGCCCTGTTTCTCGCGGGAAGTCTTGGAGAGAGCTGGTACAGTATCATGGAGGCACTTCAAAATGCAGATTATGTTCTCACGATGAAAGGCTCGCAACCTTCTACCGGAAGAAGAACAAGCGTGTTCGTCGGCGGTCCTGGTACGCCGAGCCGGTCGGTCTCTGGAGGCACTGCTGGTGCGGTTGAAGTGGGGAAATCGTCGTCACACCCACCACAGCCCGCTCGGCATCCGCTTCTAGCGGATATCGATCCTGACAATGTCCAGCTCGCCATACAGCGTCTTTTCGAAGCTTCCAAGAACTTGGAGGATTCTGCATTTCAAGATTTCGTAAACGCTCTGTGTAAGCTGAGTTCAGAGATGATTGGGATGCAATCGGACGCAACGGAGATACTTGGGGAGACGGAGAGTATAGATGAACTCACTTCTGTCTCTTCTGCGACACTTTCTCCTCGAAATGACCTTCTCCATCGGAGACGCGTTAGCGGAATCCACCTGCCCAAGACATTGGTGAGTCTGGCCCGCGGGTGGTCAGGAGCGACGAGCTGATTATGCTCCACCCTATGCAAGCGCTCCGGTGACTTTGGGGTGGAAAGACTAGGTGCAGTCGCGATGCTCAATATCCATCGACTTATATACAGAGCCCCCGAAATCGCTTGGAACATGACCACCGGGCATTTACTGTCTATTATAAGTCTCCCTTCAGCACCGCAGGCTATCCGTGTTCAAGCTGCCCGCGTCCTCGATGAGATACTTGTGACCGTCCCTCGTAACCTCTCGAACACTGGAGAGCTCCAGGCCAAGGCCCAGCGTCGAGTGTTGGACGTCCTTTCCCGACAGATCGTTCCCGTGTCGGACATTGGTGCTACAGGCACGAGCACGAGCGTCGAACTGCGTCGTATGGGGCTCGAAGCATTGCACCAGATACTCCAAGCGTCCGGACACACGCTCGTGGTCGGATGGGGCAGCATATTCGAAATGCTCGGAAGCGTCTGCAAACCGCCCGCCCTGAAGCGCACGATCTCTATTGAGTCGGTGAGCACGTTGTCGTTGCAGGATCATCGTCCCAAACTACATTTGTTGGGATACAACAATGAACGTGGATACACGGCGCTCGTCAAGATCGCTTTCCAGTCTCTCAAGCTGGTGTGCGATTCCGTGTCGTCGCTCTCGCCGGAAGATCTTCGACTGTGTATCAGCACGCTGGGCCAGTTTGGACGGCAGGCAGACACGAACATCGCGCTTACAGCGGCCGAGAGTTTGCTTTGGAGCGTCTCCGATTCCATACAGTCCAAGAGAAAAGACGCGGATGAAGAGCCAGGGTACAGCGCGCTGTGGATGTTCCTCTTACTCGAAGTTCTCGGGTTATGCGCCGATGCCCGTCCCGAGGTTCGCGTCGGCGCTATCCAGACGCTGTTTCGCGCCATGCAGCTGTACGGCACGACACTCAGTCTGAACACGTGGAACGATTGTATGTGGAAGATCACGTTCCCGTTGCTGGACGCAATTTCCGTGGAGACGCGACGGATTCCCTCCGAGAACGCCGGTCCGATCCCGGCGCGCTCGTTGAATCCAACGCCAGACCAAGCATGGGACGAGTCGAAGAGCTTGGCGCTACAATCGATCGGGTCGATCATCAAGGAGTTTATTGTGCCCAAGATCATGCACCTCGCGACGTTTTCGGACGCTTGGAAAGTGTTTGTGGGACACATCCAGGATACGGTCCTCCTAGACCGGCGGCCGCTCAGTACGCCTGCGTTGCAATGTCTTGACAAGGCTATCGGATCACTGTCCGAGGCCACGGACGAAGCCACACAGCCTCTTGTCGCTGACGCGCTGGAGTGCGCATGGCAAGCCTGGAATGGCATCGGACATGCGGTATTGCAGGGTGGCACGTCAAATTTCTCACCACGGTCCGCTGGTAACGCTGGCGCTGGGAGTCCGCACCGCGCGTTCACGCAGGAGAGCTTGGTAGCGTTTCTTGATGTCGTTCGAACGATACGGCGGATCAGCCAGCAACACATGCGCGCAGAGTGGTCGCTGGAGCGTCTGGCGTGTCTCATGGGAATTTTGAAAGGTGAGCATAGGGCGCTCTAGTGGTGTGCACGTTTGCCGTCGTTGACGTGAGGCAAACGTAAGCCGTCCTCACATATCCCCACTCGCCGGATTACAGGCCAGATGTGGATGGGTTGACCCCGGTGCAGGTGCGTGCCGAGAAAGAATGGTCTTCACTGCACCTCAAATGGTTTGCAGGCGTCCGTCATGGACACTATCCAAGGGATCGACCTTTCCGAGGCTGGTGTGCCGTCGTTGATCATGCGAGACCTAGCCGAATTCAGCACGCTCGCCTTCCTGGCTGGGTTTCCCGCGCCCGTGTCTGCCCCCGGATCGCCCGCAACGCCAGTGGCGACGTCGACGCGCAAGCAGGTCACGTACATTGGGTTGTCAAAAAAGACGATGCCAACGCTGGTCGAATTGTACATGCGGTTCAACGATCACGCCGAGATTTATGAGGACGGGACGCTCGAGGCAGTTCTCTCGGCAAGTCGTCTTGTGCATGTCGTCATCGTCCGGACTGCATCTCTTATCATGGCTTTTCGTGGGCGCTAGGCTTACGGGATTCCGATCAAGCTCAAGTATGAATGCCCGGCGCCATCCAAGTTTGGCAGGGACGTCCCGCTTTGGAAGACGGCGACAACATGCTTTTTGCGTGTCGTGACGACATGTGTGGCGGCATCATTGACGTTAGGAGGTGTGTATGCGCCCTCCAGCGTTCCGTTATCGAGGGTGGATTCATTTAACGATCATTCATAAGCAATATCAGACACGCGGATCGAGGCTATCTGGAGGCAAATCACTGAAGGTTTCCGGGGCGGCATCCTTGCGGATTGGTACGTGAACCATCGAGTAACATCATCGTCGTTCCCTGAACAACTCTACCGCGCGTTAGTTCCATGGCGGAAACGTTCAGTCTAGAGGAACAAGAAGCAGAAG
>JBBPTT010000682.1:0-18570 GCA_038094175.1 Boletellus aff. lepidospora
GAACGTGCTTGGCAGTTGTGCGACCGACGTTGGAACATGCTTATCAAAAGAGAAAGGAGGAGGAAAAGCAGAGAAGGAAAGAGAAGGAAAAGGCACGTCTCAAGATGCCTTGGACGCTAATCACTGTCCTCCTCACCCCGGTTTGAATAGATGAAGCGCGAGTTGGCTAAGAAGGAGGGTCGTTTCCTGACGAAAAAACAAAAGGAAGAAAAGGCTGCTGCTGAGCGGCGCAGACAGGCGCTGATTGCATCAGGGGTACAAATCGAAGGTTTGCAACAACCGTCCGGGGTGCCTTCTGCTAGTAAAAAGGTGGCCTATGGTTCGCGCAAAAAGAAGGCTCCGTTGAGTAAAGATAAAAGTTTTACTCATGCATCTCCCGTTCCAGAATCAAGACCACTGAGCCCTAACCCAGTCACCGCATCTCCTCCTCTTACTCCAGCAGATCTTCCAAGTAAAGTTGATGGCGTCAAGGATGAGTGGGACGCGAGTAGTGTGGAGGAAGACGGCGGCGCAGCCTTAGCGCCTGCAGTCAAAGATTCATGGGAGGCTTCGAGCGAGGACGAAGAGAGCACATCACTCGCACCGCCCCCTGAGAAGAAGCCTGCGGATGCACCCATCGTTGTTCCTGCACCTCCACAAACAACCCCTGGTGCGTGTGTTTTGTGGACCAAAGTTCCATTGTTTACCAAACGGTCTCAGCACCACCCGCCAATGGATCAATCAAACCCTCGCCACCCCACGGATCCACGCCGAAGCCTGTCGCAGAGGAATCCTCGGAAGAGGAATCATCTGAAGAGGAGTCGTCCGAAGACGGATCGGAAGACGATTCAGAGGATAGCTCTGCATCTAGCGATGGCATGACGAAAACGCAGCGCCTAGCTGCACAGAGGAAGGCAGAGGCCGTTGAGCGCAGGGCAAAAGCACATGAAGCTGCACTGGCAGCGCGCAGCAAGGATGACTTACGCAGTCCGATCTGCTGTATCCTGGGCCATGTCGACACTGGCAAGACCAAACTGCTCGACAAGGTCTGGTTTCCTGGATCCTCCTCTCTATGATCCTTACCCGATCGAACCAGATCCGGCAAACTAACGTACAAGAAGGCGAGGCCGGTGGCATCACGCAGCAAATTGGTGCAACATACTTCCCTGTTGAAGCCATCAAGACGAAGACGGCGGTATTAAACAAGGTCTGTAGTTGACCGTCGCCGCCTCTTCTTTGTAACAGTGTGATGCAGGAAGGGAAACAAGAATACAAAGTTCCAGGCTTGCTTATAATCGACACGCCTGGTCACGAATCATTCACCAATCTGCGCAGTCGTGGAAGCTCGCTTTGCAATATTGCTATCCTCGTCGTCGACATCACAGTAGGTTTCCTCTCAGGGATACCGAAATGTGCTCACGATCGACCGGAAGCATGGCCTGGAAGCACAAACCCTCGAGTCTCTCCGCTTACTCAGAGATCGCAAGACCCCCTTCATCGTCGCCCTCAACAAGGTAATCCTCCCCTCGTCTTGGTACCTGCGCCACTTCTCAGTTCGATCCAGATCGACCGTATGTTTGGGTGGGAGGCAACTCCAGATGGCGCGTTCCAAGAATCGTTCGCCAAACAGAAGAGATCGGTGCAGCGCGAATTCGAGGATCGTGTTCAGAAGACTATCCTTGCATTCGCTGAGCAGGGCTTGAATGCTGTCCTCTACTACGAGAACAAGAGCTTCGCCCGAAATGTCTCACTCGTACCCACTTCCGCCGTCACCGGAGAAGGTGTTCCAGACATGATTATGCTCCTGATCAATCTAACTCAACAGCGGATGAGCGACCGCCTCATGTACCTGTCAGAGCTAGAGTGTACGGTACTGGAGGTCAAGGTCATCGAAGGTCTTGGAACTACAATCGATGTTGTCCTTTCTAATGGCATTCTACGCGAGAGTGACAAAATTGTCGTTTGCGGTCTCAATGGACCCATTGTCACTCAGGTTCGTGCACTACTCACGCCCCAGCCTTTACGCGAGCTCCGCATCAAGGTGTGTAAGCGCTCACAATGCCATGCCCCTCTCGCTAACCTCCATATCACTCATAGTCTGCTTACGTGCACCATAAAGAGGTAAAGGCAGCGCTTGGCGTCAAAATTGCCGCCCCAGATCTTGAGAAAGCTATCGCTGGTTCACGACTTCTAGTCGTCGGTCCTGACGATGACGAGGAAGATCTGATGGAAGAAGTCATGTCCGATCTTACATCCTTGCTGAACTCCATCGATAAATCCGGCCGAGGTGTCTCTGTACAAGCGAGTACGCTGGGTTCACTCGAAGCCCTCCTCGATTTCTTGAAGGTGAGCAAGATACCTGTGTCCGGGATCAACATCGGTCCTGTACACAAGAAAGACATCATGCGCACGGCAACAATGCTTGAGAAGGCCAAGGAGCTCGCCGTCGTTCTTGCTTTTGACGTGCCTGTCGACAAAGACGCTGAGAGGTTGGCAGAGGAGATGGGTGTTAGGATATTCAAAGGTTTGTGACAAGCTACTCTTTACATAGGCTCTCTGACGTCCATGCAGCCGATATCATCTACCATCTGTTTGACGCATTCACCGCATACACCAACGAGATAATGGAAGCCAAGCGTCGAGATGCTGCGCCGCAAGCAGTCTGGCCCTGTCGCTTGAAGACTATCGCAGCGTTTTGCACGCGCGATCCCATCATCTTGGGCGTGGATATCCTCGATGGAACATTACGTATTGGTACGCCTATCTGCGTTGTGAAGATCGACCCAGCCACCCAGAAGAGGGACATCGTTGACCTTGGGAAAATGTAAGTAACGGTAATGAAAATGTTATCTCCGGGCTGGTCCTCACAAGAGTATGCGCAGCACATCGTTGGAGATTAACCACAAGCCATACGATGTGAGTAGAGAACTATCCAGCGTTCTTTTGGCATGAGCGATGTTTGTCGTCACAGATTGTCAAGAAATCACAAGCAGGTGGAGGTGTAGCCGTCAAGATTGAGCACGCTGTATATCAGTCGGCCAAGATGTTCGGCCGTCATTTTGACGACAAGGACGAGCTTTTGAGTCACATCACAAGGCAGAGTATCGATGTTCTCAAGGTAGGATGTTTGAGCGGGACGCACCCTCATTCTGACACAATTTTTTTTTCAGTCGTCATTTAAAGCCGACGTTTCAAACGAAGAGTGGCAACTTATCAGAGGATTAAAACAGGTGCGCCTCGCTACACCTCCTCGTTACCATCGCCTGACTCTGATACAACAGCGACTGAACATTCCATGATTCACATTAACCATGTGACCCATATGGTGACCTCGTTGATCGTCGGAGTTACTATACATCACTGTATTTATACCACACGTTGCCGAATCATCGCGAGGCGCTTCTTTTCCCTGGAAACCATCGCCTCAAGCCCGGATGTCCGTCTCGCACAGCACAGATGGCCGCAAAGCCAGCCAAAACGCGGATGAGAACGTCTCTTCTGAAGACAGAGACGCTTTGCAGATGGTAATAGGCCGTTCAAGACGATGGGATGACCCTGTGGGATGATGCGCGCAGGCATTACTGGTAATCGGTAACGTCGGTTTATAGTGGTGAACTGGAAAGGGCTGCGGGTATCCCTGACTGCAGACTCGGAGGGTGTCGGCCTGCACCTCGCAGATCGTGCACCATCCGAGGAGGACGTATCAGGGGTTGAGATCATACCGCTCGAACCTGAACAGCGCTCATACCTGCGTAGGGAAGCCCCCAGTATCGTCCCACTATTACCGCTCCTACGGGAGCGAATACACGTATCACTGACCCTGTTTACCTTCAGGACCAGCTTGGGTATAAACAGGTGAAAAAAAACTTACTTGTTACTCACGTTCGCTGAGCAATTCATAACGTGTACCGTAGCAACTTCATCGTAGCTGGCATTTTATCGAAAGTTTCGCCGCTAGCTTTGTAGCTCTGAACTTTATTGGAAGCGTTCGGTACGCATTGTCTGATGCACAGATATTTCTATCGATAATGATTCCTCACCCTAGCTCGTTCTTGTTCCTTGGATTGCTTGCGGGGGGGCCTGCAGCGATATGGTATTGACCCAAGATGTCCCTGGCAAGCCTATCCTAAAATTGTCATAGGTCATCTTACATTGTTACCGTCGTTTTTATGGTCATAACAGCTGCGGTTCTTGCGGAAATCTGTTCAGCATTGCCGCTTAGTGGCTCCATGTATGTTTGGGCTGCTGAGAGCGCTGGACCGAAGTATGGGAGGTTCTTTGGCTTTTTGGTCGCTTGGTGGGCTTGCACGGCATGGATGACCTTCACTGCAAGCAACTGCCAGGTAAGCCTGCACGGTATCCACTCAACAAAAGGCCGAACTCTTCCTTTCACAGACTACTGCCAATTACATTGTTTCTCAGTTGGCTATCTGGGAAATTGATTTCCCTGGTGGTATTGATAACAATAACATCAAGTGGCGCGCCTTCATATGGATTCTCTCAGAGTTAATGCTCTTGGTTTCTGCGGCCATCAACTACTTGCCTCCTAGAATGTATTCCGGCGTTTTCAAGTTTTCGGTCGGATTACTTATGCTCGACTTTTTCCTATGTCTCATCTGGCTTCCTATTGGAGTCTCAAAAACATACGGATTCCGATCAGCTTCGGATGTATTTACGATGACTTGTATGTCTAGGTCAGGTGAAACGCATTTCGCCACTGATCCACACTTGACTAGACAATGGCACTGGAGCTCCCGCCGGGTGGAACTGGATCTTGTCCCTGTTTGTCCTTTATTCATTCCCTTGTCCGTTCAGTAAGCTAATCAAGGTCAACTGACAGGTTTTTTACTGCTGGAACCCTGATTGGATTCGATGCGTCTGGCCACATTGCTGAGGAAACAAAAGATGCCAGGTACCCATCCACAACAACCGACCGCCACCCCCTACTTATCTTTTTTAGTGTTATTGCAGCCAAGGGTATCCTGACCAGCACGATCGCGACGGGGGTGTTTGGTTTCATTACCACTATTCTGTTCTTGTTCTGCACTCCAGACCTCAGTACAGTGTTCGCACTTGACGCACCACAGCCATTTGTCCAGATTTATGCCATGGCTCTGGGTAGGAAAGCTAGTATCTTCATGACACTCCTGGCCGTACTTGGTCTCATAATGGTGTGAAACCATTTTCTTTTCTGGTTCGCGTTCCAACTGAGCTTTGCATCCTGTAGAACACTACGGTAGGAATAGTCGCTTCGTCGCGTTTGGTGTTCGCTGTTGCTCGGGATGGTGTGCTTCCTTTATCGGGATGGATTGGGAAAGTTGACGCACAAGGACAACCCCGCAACGCTGTCACCGTCATCTTTATCTTTGCTGCAGTCATCCTATGCACGATCTTGCCTAGTCAGGTCGCATTCACGTCGCTGGTGTCAGCCAGTGGGGTCCCAACGATCGCGGCATACGGGCTCATTGCTTTGCTGCGACTTTTCATGACTCCGGACCGATTCCAGGCCTCCCGGTTCAACTTAGGCAAATACGCCAAGCCGTTCTATGTTTGCGCAGCCGCTTTCAATGCTCTCGTCTTTGCGGTACGTATCCGTGCCGTTGTGAGGATGCACAAGCGTTGAACTTGGATCCCAAGGTTAATATCTCACCCTTTTACTTCCCGGTCACTGCGGAGACCTTCAACTTCGTAAGTACTGATCCCGCTCTGCCCGGCCTTGACCTGATGTGCTGTTATGGAGGCTGTTGTCATTTTCGGAGCTATCTCCATCTTTGCTTTCCTCAGTTGGTATTTCACACCTGAGGAAAAGTGGTTGAGGCGGGACCAAATTCTCAAGGCTTTACAGACGGTAGACTGAGGGCACCAAAGGTTTATTCGAGGTTGGACGAGATGGAGGGGTAGCGTTATGAGATATCCTAAAGGGGTTCTAGTCCCAATTGACCTTGACACGCTCCTTCGATGTCGACAATCTTGAAGTAATAGTCACCTCTTTGTTCATCGAATCGGTCAAACAACAAAAGAGACCAACCTCTTTTGGAGCAGCGACACTCAGGACCACTGGATGGTTCTTCCCGACGAGCACCTCATCCTATGGGAGCATAAGGACGGAACATGTCACAAGAAATGAACAGTCACGAACTTCGATCCGGATGCCTATATTATGGAACGCCTTGGGAAACTGCGGAGACGGGGGTACGTAAATACCTAGAGAAACAAGCGTCAATGCCAAAAGTGAAATAAGCGCTGAACGGATCTACCTGGCTCCACAGTAATTACCATTCCCGCCCTTAAGCTATGCAATGTTCGTTCAGGGGATAGCTCTGATACGCCGCTCAGATAAATTTGAACTTACCGGTCGCCACGAGCAAAATGCGCCGACTCGTGCAAATCTATGTTTCATCTTGTGAGTCTCCGTCGACCCTTGGATGTTCCACCTTCAGCTTAAAGAGACACACCTATTCCGATCGGATGACTCAGATAATGCGGATACAATATCCGTTCTAAATCCCCGGGGTGCAAGTTGAACCCGAGCTGGTTTAATTCGATTCGCAAAAGGTCGCATGACTTCTGGTGAAGCTGGTGCATATTGAACCCGGCAGACTCTGTGCACATAGATATGAGGGATTTCTGGGCATTCAGAACGGCCGTGTAGAGGTCCCTCTGGGGACCATCGAATATCCCAGAGGCAGGGAAGGTACGTGCTGAAGGGTGAATCGTCAGAACGAGGTACGCGCATCCAAAGGACCTGGTTTCTGACTGATATCCGAGGCGTAACCACTGTGGTGCCTTAGCACATGCTAAGGAACGATCGAAAGCGGGTTACTGACTTGTATTCGCACCCTGCATCCACCAAGATCATCTCGCCGTCCTGAACCATTTGATTGTTGGAGGTATAGTGTATTATGAGCGCGTTGGGCCTAAGAATGGGGTCAATCTGGCGTTCACAAAGTAAATTTGAATAATACCCCGATGCGACGACAGGTACGTATGCTAATCGTTGTGATCCGGCGAGACAGCACAGGTATTCAAAATGAGCGGCGATTGCACTCTCGGAAATTCCGGGGCGGGCAAACCGCATTGTCTGTTACGGAGGAAATATGTCTCAGAACCCGGATTCAGGTGTGGTGAGTTAATTGACCTTGGCGAGCGAACGTCCACTGATGTCAGCAGCAGCTCGCATGACCTGTTGTTCTCGCTCGCTCTTGATGGTTCGCAATTTGGCAACGTGTGGTGACAAGTCATGTCTTCGTGAAGCAGACAAGGACTCCACAACTGATTCGTATTCTGATTTGGGCTGCACGGGCGGAGAAAGATAACGCAGTAGTGACTTGGTAGTCCGTGGAGACCGTTTGGACGAAGAGTTGGGTATGTCGATATAAACATTGGAGTAGAGGCTAGCTAGGGCCTTCAGCTGACTAGGGAAACTCTGTATAGACCTAGCATCGTCTGCTTTGAAAATGCTCAGAGCATCGTCGAAGCTTGTCCTGGAATCAACATCGAAATAGGGTAGTCAGCGACTTGACCAGCCACGTTTGCTCGTCGCAGTACCTGGCACCCTCCCATTTCTCCTTGAGAGAATCCTTGCCGCTAGAGAACAATGTCATTCGGTAGCCACGTGAGGTGGAAGTCTTCTCTAATCATGGGTTTAATAACAGTCCAACCATGTTTCTCCAGCGCGCTTACCGAGGACGACAGCTGCGTCTGGTTCCTCGAAGCCTGTAAGATACCAAAAGTCGGACGCCTGACGGAATTTGTAGCTGTATGATGCTCAACAGGGCTGACACGACGAGTCAGAGTTAACCTACAATATGCCTTGAGAAGATATTGTAGGCCCAGAGGACGATCAACAGTGATACGTACTTCCGCTCATGTACTTGACTGGCGCAGCGACGGAGACCACAACCGAGTCATTCGGAAGGTTCTCCATCAGCTGTCTACGTCGCCGTTCGTACTCTTCGCCAGGTATTCCGGGGGTCAGCTCATGTGGCCTCACTGCGTTTTGACGGGCTCAGCATTTCGCGACGTGGAGCGCGGAATAGGCTCACGAAGATGAGGATGTGACTGGAAGAGCGGTTGGCCGTAACTTGAAGGCTTGAGCTCGCTGTCGAAAGAGGCCTCGGTAGCGAAGGCGCGTAGACAACGACGGGCGGGGGCGGCACCCGCGACGGGCACTCGCCGCAGCGCCCGCCAGCCCGGGGAGCACAGAGTCGACCTCATCGTCAACGTTGCAATAATTATTTTTTGACGCCAAGCGAAAAATAATTATATCGGCACAATGGCAAATCACGCGCTCGCTCCCTTTCACGCCGAGCTCGGTTTGATGGCCTCAGGCTCGTCGCCCCGCTGGGCCTCGCCCAGTATCGCAATGTGCTACGATTGGGAGAGGTACGGAAGACGCGGTGTCGACGTCGCATCAGCGATGTCTGCCTTTGCTTTTTCCGCCGCGAAGGAAACGACCAGACTTGGGGTACTCTTCCCTCGACTTGCTCTCGTGCCAGTCATAACTGCTGACGCCGCCCCAGTTCTCTCTCGTTCGCAGCGTAGCCTCCAGTACGGTCGTGGCTACCGCGCTTGCCTTTGATGATACCATCCTTGGTCGAAACCAGCTCACCGCTCCCGTCGTTGATGGCGCCATCACGAGCGTGATCGACTTCGCCGAAACACTGTCGCTTGCTCCGATATACCTTGGGGAGTGCATTTCCTCTGCCTCCCTTCGCGCCGCGCATAGTTCCATCGATATCCTTTCCATTATATTCCCCGGGAGCAGTGAGGCATCCTTTTCAATTGGCCCATTTATTACGCTCGTGAAGAGGGAATGGGACAACCCTACTCCGAGTCACACTATACCAATCAAGAAGCACGGCATCACCGACGTCGCCAGAGCGCTCGTCGCTTGGGTTGCGCTCCAGGGGGTCACTCAAGAACACCATGAATCGAGGTGGTCTCCTTACCTTCGCGAGGTCAAGGTACATAGTCCCACAGCCGGTCCCCAACTTAAACGTGTTCCTTCTCGTGTCCGCGTCACCTCGGACCTCATTCTCCCGGGGCATGGTGGTCAACTTATATCCGCAGACATCGGTGAAGCACCAACAAATACCCGTTCAAGACAACGATCTGCAAGCGTACTTTCCAGACTTTCTGTAACATCTGTATCATCATTGCGGTGGAAGGACGGGCGGTCGGAGCAATGCCTCAAATCGACAGAGGAAGTGAAGATGAACTTGAGACGATTTTCCAAAATGGTCCTCGCGGGGTATGGCGGAGCTAGCCTCTTGTTCTTCGGCGTCTCACCGCTGTTTGCTTCTCCGTCTGTTCATGCAAAGGCGCCTACAGCATCTAATGAGAAAGAGGCAGAGGAAGCGCAACTAGAGAAAGCCATTAACGATGCCGAGGCCGAAATAGAAGGCGCGTCTGGAGCTTTACCCCCTTCGTCGGAGGGCAACGGAGAGTACTCGTGGTGGGATATCTTGCTGGGCAAACATGACAAGGAAATATTTGAACGGTCCGTACACAGTGGACGCGCAAACACTCAAAATATACAAACGCGTTTGCGTGCCACCGCTGTAATTGGGATTGAACGGCAAATGCCTAGATTCTGGGTGCTTACCGACCATGATCGTTGTCAAGTTGTTCTCGTCCTCCGAGGTGAGGTTGTCTTTTACGATTCGGAGGGTCGGAGGACTTGAGAGTATTAATACCACGGAAATAGGTACTATGTCGCTGAACGAGTTGGCAGTCGATTTGACATGCGAGCCCGTAGAATTCGAGCCGGCATCGAACAGCTCAGCTGACGATCATGACCCCGATACCGAAGTTCCATTTCCGAAGTCGGGCTGGCGCAACAGTCATGGTTGCAGACACTCCTCATTACTGTCGTTCACCCAACATCCACGATATCACGTACACGGCGGTATGCTCCGCATGGCACGAGTGATGGGCGAAATTGGGAAGCCAGTCCATCTTGCGGTGATGGATGCGTTGAGCCGGAACCCAGGCTATGGTTCGTAGAGCTATAAACCCATCAGCGTTAGGTTCCTCTCATAATCCTGTCTTTTTTTCGTCGTCGCGGAGTAGAACTGATTCTTAGCGGACACTCGCTCGGTGCTGGAGTCGCCGCCCTCTTGGCTCTGGTGAGTGAAATAGATGATGATTAGGCGCCTAATCACAAGCCCAACCTCTTCTAAAGATGTGGGCGGATTCAGACACATGCCTTACTGTCACATCGAGCGGACTTCCGGAGGATCGCCCGGTGTCTGTGTACTGCATAGCACCACCGTATGTCGGCGTCATTAGCGTTTCGCGTGTCATCTTACCTGTGGTTGTCTAGATGCCTTCTTGATGCAGACCTGAGTCGCCTCGCGTCAAGACTAATCGTTTCTCTCGTCTATTCGGATGACATTGTATCCCGATTGTCGCTGGGTTCTGTGCGCGATATCCGTAACGCAGCCTTGTGGCTCTGTGAGGCAAACGACAATGGCGGGCGGGAAGGTTACTCTGTCGTGACACGTCGCACCAGACAATGGAAGAGTGGAGAAGGCTCTCCTGAAGACATGCAATGGGTAAGTAATCCCCTTTGTTTCAGATTCTCGACCCTCTTTCATGCGTGTTGCTTACCTGGAAAGTTTCTGGCGACGAGGAAAACGCTTGAAGCAAACATGCAGATGGCCGATTTATACCCACCGGGCCGCGTCTTCTGGGCTCGTAGAGATGGGGATTTACCCCTTTCACAAAGAGTGTCACCTACCAGCAACGGAAAGGAAGCGGCCAAAATAAGACTGTTTGAGGTGCTGGATACTGAAAAGGTCTTCTCTCAGATCGTGTTCTCCAAGAATATGCTGAGGTTTGTGGTCTTGACCTGACTGTCCGATTCTGAGATGGTGACATCTTCCCTTTTTCAGTGCTCATCTACCCCATCGTTACGACCAAGTTCTGCACGAGCTGCTATGATCCGAACATTGCAATATTTGGACTGGAAACGGGATGGATTGCTTTCATGAGGCACAAAGCCAGCGACCACCCCTTTTTGGACACCTCAACAAAGATTTGCTTACATACATAATGAGTATTAATCACTGTATCCACTCGCTTGTCCTATCTATCTTCTTGCCACGCTGCATGTTTGAATGATCCTGTTGCATTCGACCAACACAAGGTCAGCATCCGTTCGCCGTCGTGCTGGTATATCTCATGGTAACCGATTCCGGCCCGGAATTCCGACGCCGTGGCAGCGGATGGCACTCTCCAGCTTAAAGTTTAATGTTCAAGTCCATAGCAATGCGGGACGACCAAGGACCGTCGTTTCTACTGGTCTTGTGACCATCTCCAAGCTGCTACGTGGGCCTTGGAAACGCTAGATTATCTGCAGATCCGGGTCTGAGATCAAATCTTGCCAACTCGCACTCGGACGAACCAGGGTCGGATTCGCCGAGCCAGATCTGGAGACCGAGAGTTCTGAACAACCGAAATGGACAGGATGGCGGGTTCACGTGCCAGGTTACGCCCAGTGCCAAACGACCCTATAGCTAGGCATGATCCTTCGTGGCTACGATACACGCAGGTAACCATGATACGCAAGGCAGTGACGAGGACACGTCTTTCCGTGTAGGAATGCGCGTGAGCAGTATCATGCGAAAAGAGACACAGCGGGTGGATGGAGACGACCATGTGCAACGCTCAATCTTGATCTGTCTGATCCCTGGGTCGATACTTGATACCTCGACTGTCAAGTTCAGCCTCGACGTCCTCCGGGACGCGACCCTTGACTCGCACAGCGTACATGCCTCGAACGTACTTGGCTGGGTGGTCCCTTTCAGCCATGTCCGAACAGGTCCGAAGGATGCATCTGACGTACATGTTCTCTGCCAGCGTGCCACCCAACTGGACTCGGGGTCAACGACGGCGACAATACCATCAAAGTAGGTTGTAGTGCAGACGGCTATGCGGTCGGGAGACCCCTTCATCTGGTCGAGAGGTGAGAGGAATGCAATGATGTCTGCCTCAACACGTACTTGCATGATCTCCTCGCAATTTGGACAGCCATTTTTTCTGAAGTCCATGGGATGCTGGATTATGGAGCACAAGAGACACGCTCTGAGCTGCTTTGATTTTGCCTGCGACGGGATGGTGGCCATGGCGTCGACGTTTGGCGAGGAGTAGTGCACGCTTACATAAGTTCTCTGTACGCTGCTTTGAACGACCCCCAGTTGCCTCGTCGTCGTCGCGATGGCTGCGCGCGTTGCTCTGTTGGCTTTACTCCCCGTCTCTGGTGTTCTTGCGTTCTCGAACACCGTGCCTTTCGTCGCTTGGTCAAGCTCCCAAAGGTATGCATCCCCGTAACAGTGTATTTCCCACTCAAAAATGGCCTGTTCTCTAGTTTGGATGTGCTCAAAGATCTCGTTCCTGGCACCCGTCCCAAACATGGTGTATTACTGGAAGATATCATTTCGAACGGGGACATCTGTTCGTATGACGCTGTCGTTGTGGTAAACCATCCAGGAGTACGTCTCCGTCTGGACATGCCTCGCACGGTCGGAATGACGAGCTCGAACAGGCACACAGCTCCGACCTACGGACCCTTCAGCCCTCGTGCAGACTCGCGACGTTGATCAAAGACTCGCCAAGCTCACGCCAGTTGCCCTACGTAGAACGCAGCCTGGGATCTTCGCCCGAGGTAGCTTCCCTCTTCGTCAGCCGATGTGGTTCAGTTGCCATCGGCGTTACTCCGGGCTCGGGGGAATGGGCCATCGATGCAGACAAGAAACATGTTCTCTCGATCGAGCTCCCTCCCATCGAAGGGTCTCCAAGGTATCGGAAGACCGTCATGGCAGAGCATGGTGCGTGCCCGGCGAGACGCGACCTGTCTTTTTCCACCTCTCATTTCTCTCCCTCGCACGCCCAGAACGGCTTCTCTCGGAGGAACTGGACCGTCTCGCGGCCCTTGCTGCGAACCATCTCGTCATCTATGCTGGTTCGCACATCCCGCTGGAGCGCCGCCAACTTCCTTCGCTGTCTGCTTTTGACTCGCCGCCCGAGGCGGCGGAGGCTTCAGCTCCAGTGTCGCCCAAAGGAGGCATCCTTCACAACTACCAGCTCCTCACGCCAGCCCTCATCACCTCGCTCCTCGTCGCCTTCTTCATCTTGGTGCCAGTCATTTTGATCGGCATCAATGCGCTTGCTAGCATACAGTCCACAGTGCGGTCCGAGGTGCCAAAGGATTACAGCGCCCAGGAGAAGAAGACGCAGTAGTACGCCCAGAATGGCTATTATGTTGGCTGCGGGTGGCGACTACACTGGCGTGAGCAACATATGAGGGAAGATGCAGTGATATACAGGTATGGATACAACAGTCGTGCAGGAATAACACCAATGAGTAAGCGACGTTGAACAATGGGGCATCTAAGAAGTGAAGAAAAGCCAAGAATTTTGACAGCTACTCGTTTTCCTGCCTAAGTGCATCATGCATCAACTCAAGCGCGGAAAGATGGAGTGGGAGGATAGGATATCCGAAAGGCCCCCGCAAACCTGCGAGAACCGCTAGCTCGTAAAAGTTTCGTGTGATTTCCTGTTGGGTAACCTCGTTTGGGATAAGAAGCGAGGACCCTGGAGTTTTACAGCTATGAAGGAAGTGGAGGTGAAGGGTCGAGCATGAAGGACCCGCGCGCTTGAACGGGACATGAAGGAGAACGGTCGAACGAACGGGAAGGATGGGACAGGTTGTTTCAGTGGTCGTCGTGCCTTCCCGATCGGGTATGAAGGAGGAACCAACCCAAGGATAGGCCGGCGGAAGGAACAGGGGAACACGAGTGGTAGGGTAGATTGCGTAAGTTGTGGCCGTCGTCACATCTGTATACAGCGATTTGGATATCGAGTCTTTCCCAGAACTACGTCGTGAAGGTGTCAGTTGTCCGGTCGTAGGGTGGCATAGTTGCGTGAGCGACCAAGAAATGCTTTGGTCGACGGATAGGACTGTGACGTGGAAAGGCGGGAGATCACGGCGGGACGATATCGTCGACAGGTGATGAACCCAAGCTAACAAGCAAATCAAGGCAAATTTTGGGACACCTGGGGAAACAAAGCGCACCGTCAAGCTCTGCAGGTGATACAAGTCCGAGTTTAGATACAACTAGGCGCCACTCTATATTGGTTCTCCGAGCAGCCTGCAGTGCAAAGTTCCATACCTGCAGGATGGCTGACGTTTCTACCTCATCCTGAGTTAACCAGCTCCCGAGGTCGTAAGATTCGCCGCGCTGGTCGATACAAGCGGCGAAGAGCCATTTTCCGCACGTAGAGAACTTGTAGCCAACGTGAAGAAAAGTATGGCGGTCCAGCACGTCCAATGTGCGAGCCGGGCCTGAACTGAATTGTACATCAGGCTTGGGCGGTCGAGCGAGGGTAAATGCTGGTTCCCGAAAGAGTCTACGAGTTTCTTTTCCGGCGTCGAATATTCTGCGCGACATAGTACGACCGACCAACTGAGGAACACGATGGTATACGGAGAAACAAATCCCTTCGAAATCAGTGATGCTAGGGTCGTATGATGTGATGTGATGTTCAGGAACTAGATGGAAGACGATGGGCTGGTCAGAATAGACTTTCTGCAGTCTCTTCATCGCTGAAGCAATCTGACGGAGTAAAGGTGACGCAAGCGTCAGCGCTGAGTTCGGAATTGCGATGTAGAAAACAAGGCCAGCGAGTTCGGTTGATGAATCAGTGACGAATGAGACTAGTGTACGCTGATCAGCAAAATAATTAAAACCTGCGCGTTGCATACCTAGATGTTTACGGAGGGAGTCCAGTCGCAAAGTGACAATGCCGTCTACGGAACAGAGAGAATGGGTACCAGGGGTGTGGGTACCCAGTTGGCATGCCTGAGAACAGGTTCGGCGTCGATGGAAGGTTGTACACGAATAAACGTACGCTGTATGTTGTAGACAATTTCCTCAACCAAGCTTGCGCCAACAATTGTTTGTCTGAGGTGTTGTCATCAAAAAAGAGGAAGGCCATGAGGTCCTTTTTTCCAGCTTGTGGTGTCAACCCAAGCTTCTCCCAGAAGCGCAGGGATGCGGGTATTACTTGAATAATAGAGTCCCCTTTACCAACGGAGACCACCGGTGGGTCCATACGCTGGAGGAGTGTCTGGCCAGAGAGTGCTGCGGCTTCTTGATCTAATCGTAGTCAATACTTAGTTCTCGTGACAATGGATATTCTTACTGTGTTGCAAGAGGGTCTGTAATTCAGCGGGACCTTCGAGCGTAGAGAGATCACGCAAGATGTCAGCCAAGATGGACACATCAGCAGGCCAGACGTCTGGTTGCTTGTGCGGTAAACATTGCATGTTGCTGGCACGCCATGCATCAGCAAATATACTATTCTCGACGACCTCTCTAGTGATCATACTTCCTGCTGCCTCGAGAGACTTCGACTTTTCCGATGTGGCGCCAAGCGCAGCCGCAGGAGACACAGGAGTAGGAACCGATGTTGGAGCGGGTGCCGGGATGGTCATTGGTGCTATCGCTGCATCGGGCGGTCGTAAGGGTCTACTGAGAGGAAGTACATGGGGATGAGAAAAGTGTGTGTGCAGCAGTGTCGGTCCCAGTGGTAGATATGTGGGGGGTGGTGTAGTAGTGCGAGAAGGGGCAGCAGATTCGGCAACATCAACATCCTCATCATCTGATGTTACATCAGAGACATCGTCAGCGTCGTCCGACATGGAATATTTCTGATTGAAGCTATGTTGCAACCAGCTAGGATGCCATCTCGTACTGCGAGATCCTTGTTCAAAGTTCTTGCGCTTGACTCCAATCAGCTTCTTTACAAGGCCAATGCGATGGTCAGTCGCGGCGTTGTATTGGTGCACCCAGTGGTCGCTTGGGCTGGGTGACGGAAGGCCAGGTATCGACTGCGTTCGGTCCTCTTCATCTGGTGGGCTGGGGGGGGCAAATTTACCCATGTGGTACTTGGAATCGGATAATATATGGCTCTGAGCGAATGGAAGTGGATCAAAGAAGTGGGAGAGCATTGTAAATCCCTGCTCGTGCTCAAGAGTCAACTTTACTTGAGGTGTCGCTGGTTCCGAATTTGGAGTAGGCCCCGGGGACGGCAATGCAACAGTTGTACCGGCCGGAACTATGTCCTGCATACGATAGAGCTCGGAAAACCGAGGTGTGAAGGGGTCTGTTGTGACACCAGCAGCAAACGGGGATGATTGCTGTTGGCCAGGAGTAAAGGCGGTAGTCACCGAGAACGTCCCATCCCCAAGGGTCGATGGTGAAAACCCCATCGACGCAGAACCCGTAAGCGGAAGGTTAGATGGTTCATCAAGTAGATGTGCAACAGGCCGAGCAGCTCGAGCAACTCCGGATGGTCGGTCAAAGAAGTCAAAGTCATCTTCGGTAAAGATGAACCCGTCCTCAAAATCCATGTTGGCGTTTCCTGTAGCCGCTGATCCGCCACCACTTCCAGTTCCAATGTTGTCAACGTTCATATCGAAGCTCATGTCGTAGGTCTCGGTAAGGTGCATAAATTCGTTGGGAGGTTGTGTCCAAGTGTCATCAATAGACCCAAATGGGTCAAAGGGGGGATCAAGAGGCGGGGAAGCAGAGGCTTTCTGCGGTGCTAGGGAAGGGTCAGGAGGAGCAGGGGATTCTACGCTGGGGACGATGGGCTGCGCAGTTGCCTTGCCGACAGCGGAAGGAGGAGAAGGATAGGGTGGGGGGAGATTAGTGTCCGAAGTGGTCACGATTGGTGTCTGTATGGGATCTATCGGTATTTGGGTGCCACCCACATGATTATCGCCGGTAGGGGAGGGAGCCACGGGGGAGTTGCGAGTTATTGTAACAGAAGCTGAGGGTGGAACACTATTGCTCATAGAGGGTGTCGCCACAGTACGAGGAGAAGTAGATGATTGGGTATTCTCGCGCTCCCGTCGGATGCGCTCGCGTTCTCTTTCGCGTTCTTTTGCCACGGATTCTACGTACAGTCCTATTTCCGTGGCCACACCCTCGACTTTCGACGACTTCGAAAGGGCCAGGCAACGGAAGGCGCGAACAGACGCCGACGTGGGCGACGCACACAGACGTCGTGACATGGAGCGGCCGCAGAGGATTGTAGAACTGGGGGCTGTTGGGGGATTGCTTCCTCCAGAGGAAGGCAAGGCGAGCGCGACGGAGGGTGGTGGTGGTAGAAGCGGCGAGGGTTGGAGCTGAGGTGGTAAATCTGGTGTGTACGGAAGAGACCGCCGAGCGTGACCAGACTGAGAAGACGCTGTAAAAGCAAGACAGAGTCGAAATGGCCAGATGATAGCTATACCCTTATCTTCGCCCTGTTTGTTCTGCACAGCTATCCATGCAATAACATAGGCCGGGCCCGTCCATTTAGGGGTACCTGAGCGAAAAGCGTTCTGCCTCTCGAAATGCAATGCGGGGAATGATGACTTCCATTCACCCGCGCCGAGTCCAGCGAGCGATTGGTCAAATTGGGAGGTGATACCTGAGGTAGGACCATTGTATGCCGACAAGTAGTACGAAGGAACTCCGAGGGGTAGAAGTGTTATTGGCGTGCCGGCAGATAGTGGTAGACTAGAATGGAGGGGAATAAGGTCGGTTGTCCGCAAATGTGAGTATACTTCTAATCTTGATGCACTAAGATGCAGCTCGAGCTGGCAATGCACGAGTGGCCTGCAACAGTAAGCGACGAGGAATGTCTGAAGGTCAGTATCATACCTGAGCCTCGCCCCATTCAGCCAGTCGGTTGCCCATTCGTTCGAGATGGGAGAGGACACGAGTAAAAAGCCGTCCATGAAACGGTAGGTAGAACGTCCGCCGGCATCCGCGGAAATTTTGACAATGTCATCAATGATTCGATTTCGAAGGGCAATTACGAAGCTGGAGTAAATTGTGCGGAGATGCTTGTGTGGTAGAAGGTTGGCTGCTGAAGAGTCTGAATCACTGCTCGGAGATGGCCCTTGGCCACAAGAGGAAGAAGGGGATGGTGGTGATGCGCCCTCTGGCGAACAAGGATATAGATCTTGAGGGTCGAAGAGCGAAATATCCAAGGCTTGGCTCGTCGTGAGTTGTGACGCATAGGGAAACCACCACATAAGATCGGAGGACACTTACCGACGAGACCGTCCAGAGATAGAGCTCTCAGTGAGGAAAGGGAGGCGTCGGAGTGATCAGCGGACGTAAACATGAAAGCATGGAGCACAGAGGAGGTGCCGTCAATGCGGACATGGGGCAGTATCGACTCCAGCAGGGGAAGGGAATCATTGCGCGACACGAGCTGGCGGCGGCCAAGTTCGAGAATGTCGCACGGAGAACGATCGGCTGCGGGAACAAAGGTGACATGAGCTATGCGCGAGCGGGGCGGCAAGGAAATGACGGAGAAGAGCAGCTCGCTCGAGAGCGTCACGGCGGGAGAGGCGTGAGCGGGCGGGTGAGCAGGAGCATGGCTGTCGTGTTTCTGGGCCATGCGGCGGGGGCAGGCGGGTTGGATGTCCCGAACTTGACGGTCGCGGTGGGGCGGTCGCTAGTGCTGTCACCTTCAATTCACTGCGGGCCCATCGCCGCCGACGTCGCCGGTACGCACCAGTAC
>JBBPTT010000683.1:0-18543 GCA_038094175.1 Boletellus aff. lepidospora
TTTAGTTTTAATAATGCCCCCCCTACCTTCCAAAGTTTTATGAACCACATATTCACTGACATTTTAACTGAAGGATGGCTCAAGATCTACATGGACGATATTGGCATTCATACCAAGGATGATTTGGATCTCCATCACCAATGGACTCTCAGGGTCTTCCAATGACTATGAGATCACAATCTATCGCTCAAGATCTCCAAATGTTCCTTTGACACTCCAAAAATGGAATACTTGGGTATGATCATTGGTCAAGGACAAGTGGAAATGGACCCAATCAAACTAACCACTATAGCTGATTGGAAACCTCCAATTTTGGTCAAAGGCATTTGTAGTTTCCTCAGTTTCGCTAACTTCTACAGGAAATTCATCCCCAACTTCTCCAACATCGTCACCCCCCTCATCCTCCTCACCAAGAAAAATGAACCCTGGCTCTGGACTTCCCTTCAGGACAAAGCCTTCGTCACCCTCAAGACCTCTTTCTCCTCCACTCCAGTCCTCTCACTCCTGGACCCCTCCAAACCATTCTCTCTGATGACTGATGCCTCTCTCTTTGCTGCAGGAGCTGTCCTCCTCCAAGCTGATGTTAATGGTGATCTTCATCCTTGTGCTTATTCCTCCAAAATGTTCAACCCAGCCGAATGAAATTATAATATTTATGACAGAGAACTTTTAGCAGTAATCCTTGCTCTACAGGAATGGCAACACTACCTTCTGGGCACACCCCACTTGGTCACCACCCTCACTGATTACAAGAACCTCTAATACCTCAAAGACCCTCATAAACTCTCTTGCTGACAAGCCTGCTGGTCTCTTTTCCTCCAGGATTTTGACATCTCCTGGAAGATTACCCCAGGTACACAAATGGGGCCAGCTGACACTCTTTCTCAACAAGATTCTGTAGACACCTCCCTTGATAATATTGCCCCCATCCTCCCAGAGCCTACCATCATTGCAGCCTTTGACCTTGCCTTAGCTGATAAAATCTCAGCTTCCTCCCCATCGGATCCCCTTGTCCTTCGAGCAGTCAATGCTCTCAAAGATAACTCCCCTCTATTTCCTCACTCCTCCCTCTCTGATTGGTCCCTACATGATGGGAAATTATACTTTCGAGACCGCCTCTACATTCCCCCTGATGCTTGCTCTGACCTCCTCCATTCCCTCCACTCCTCCTCCACTTCTGGCCACACTGGGCAATTTCACACCAAAGTCTTGGTGGAATGTGACTATTGGTGGCCAGGTCTTGCCACCTTTGTCAAGAACTTTGTTGCTGGCTGTGCTATCTGCCAACAATCCAAGGTCAACACCCATCCCACCATCCCACCACTGAACCCCATTCCTTCCACTTTGACCCTCCCTTTCAAACAGATCTCTGTCGATCTCATCACTGATCTCCCTCTATCATCTGGCTTTGACTCTATCATGGTCATGGTCGACCATGGCCTTACAAAGGGGGTAATTCTACTTCCTTGTCTCGAAACCATTGATGCTGCAGGCATCGCCAAATTGTTTTTCAACAATGTGTTCAAATGGTTTGGCTTACATGACTCAATCATCTCTGACAGAGGCCCTCAGTTCACATCTGCATTTGCTCAAGAACTAGCCAGACTCCTTCAATACGACCTTCAACTCTCCACCGCATACCACCCTCAGACTGACAGCCAGACTGAAAGAACAAATCAGGAACTCAAAATGTATCTTCGCATTTTCTGTGCTAACAATCCTCTTGAATGGACTAATTACCTGACAACTGCAGAGTTCCACCACAACTCTGTCTCAGACAGCTCCACTTGGAGATCTCCATTCTCCCTTCTCCTTGGCTATGAACCCTATGCTTATCCAGCCTTGGGAAAAACCTTCCTCCCTGCTCTCACTGACCACCTCTCCTCCCTAGCCAAGGCCAGAGAAGAGGCTCTCGCTGCCCATGATTCCACTCACCTCACCATGACTCGGCACACTACTCAATCATTCTCCCCCTGGAAAGTGGGAGATAAGGTTTGGCTTGAGGCCACTAATCTCCATATCCCTTACCCATCCAGGAAACTTGTGCCCAAATGGCATGGACCCTTCGAGATTTCTCAGGTCCTATCACTGCTCACATACTGACTCCATCTCCCTCCCACATGGAAGATCCATGATATTTTCCATGCATTGCTTCTTTCTTCCTTTAAACAGACTGATGCACATGGCCCATCATTCTCTAGACCACCACCCACACTGATTGCTGACAAAGAGGAGTATGAAGTTGAGGCACTCCTTGCACACCAGGGATCCCCTGGCCATTACAAGTACCTGACCACATGGAAAGGTTACAGCTCTTCTGAAAATACATGGGAACCCAAAAATAATCTCCATCATGCCCCCCTTGTTCTATCCAAATATAAAAAAGATCATCACTTACAATAGCCTTCAGAAATGTATTTAGTCCTTCATCCTTTCATTCCCCTTCTCTTGACTCTCATCTTCATCACTCTCCTCACTGCCTTTTTCTCTATCTACTGGTTATACACTTAGTATGTCTATCCCCACCTCCCCTCAGTCATCCCCATCCTCTTCCATCTCTGCTGCCTCAGTTCGTTGTGCTACCCTTCAAAATACTCCCATACAACCGACCTATCTCCCTTGCCTCACTGCTCACACTCTCTACTTGACTATTCTCTCTGAACCCCCCTTAGTTCTTGCCCTGGAAGCTCTCCCCCTCTACATCAAGGACAAGATCTCTCAGGAATTAGTACACCTCTTTCATGATGCCACTCACGCTCAAACCCTTCACTTTCATGCCACACCTGTTGATTGCCCCACCAGATATGGTCTTCCCCTTTGGTTGGCCATCAATCGCCTCCCTGAGCATATCCTTTCTATCCTCCACTTACACGGTTTTCACATCTTCATTTCTCAATTGCCATTGAATCTTGTTTACCCTCTATTCAGTACCATCTTTGCTAGTCTACCTGTTTTTGATCCAGATGCTTACATGTCTCATATTCTTTCATCCTTCAATCTTGTGCTTAGATCCCAGTGAACCTTCCCAGATGGCTCCTCCCCCATTGCCCTCCCGGTGCTCCTGAGTCAACCATCCTCTGCTTGCACTGCCACTCCATCTCCTGAGACAACACTCGTCGAATCGCAACCACCCCCATCCATCTCCACTGATGAAGTCGACGAGGTAGTCCATATCTCCCCTCCCCAGTCATATGTAATCACTCTCCCCAATGGCACCACTGTTCTCTCCTCTCCTACTCATGTCTTACCACAGCCCTTTCATCCCACTCCTGCAACCTCCACCACCAGGTGCTTCCATTGTCATGAACTGGGCCATTACATCAAAAATTGCCCTGGATATGTGTGCCCTAACTGCCACAACCTCGCTCTAGGCCATTGTTGGAGAGAGTGCCTCACCAGCCAGTGTGATGTTTGTCTACACTGGGGACACAGTGCTCGAGCCTGCCCTACTCACATCTGCTCTGGTTGCAATAGATCTGGACACATCTTTGACAATTGTCCATTTGAACATCTCACTCCTGCACAGTCTACCAGCCTTTTTGGAGGAATACCATCTGTTATGGATTGAACCTGGGGTTCAACTGTACAAAGGGGGTAATGTTACAATTTTCTCCCTTGTGCCTTGCATATATCTTGTCTCTATCCTTTTGCTTCATCACACCGGCCCCCTTATCTTCTCAGAACACTTTGATCACTTCTTATTTGTCTTCGGTCCGTTCTCCTGTGTTATCCAAGTCATCTCAGATTATTTCCCTTAGTAACTGTTCATACCTGGTACCTGCTGCACTTTGATAGTCATAGCTTACCTCATTGTTCCACCTTGTTCCATGGGCTTTGATGATGACTCATCTTCACCTATATATACCATTGCTACTCATGTATTCTCTTTACTCTTGTTCTGCGCAATTATATGCAGTCTTTTGTCGCTCCTCTTTGATCTCTTGAAGATCCCTTTGTCACTAAGTCCCTCAGGCTTGAGCATCCCTCAACCCCTCTATCCTCTGTTCTCCTAGGCAGTCAGGACACTGTAGACCTCTTCGTGAGAGTCCACCCTGCTGCAGGTTGCTTGAACAACACAAGAGTGTGTTCAGCATAACACTCTGGTGCTCTGGGTCCAACTCCGTTCAATCTCCAGGTCATTCTCCTTGAGAGTGCAGTAGCTCTCCATTGGACTTCATACCTTCAATCTGTTTTCCCCTTTTGTATATCTAACTTCCTTTTATTACTTAGTCCTTTCCATTTAGGTTCTGTACACTGCCCCATTTCACCTGTCACCAGTGTGCAGCTCCATTATATGTTTCACTGTTCTCCACTCCCGCATACCTACAAACCTGTACACCCTCCAACATATCCACAGTCAATAGAAATGACTCTGCTAACGATTGCTGTACACTCCATAGTATATAAGACTCCATACATACACTGTGGTGCTTCAGTTTGTTATCAATTTAATTGCCTTCCAGTCAGTCCTGACCACCCTCTGACCCATCTCTGACCCTCTGACCTCTGAGGATGTGAGTACAAGGGAGCAACACATAAGTCTTGCTCTGAGTCCTTGCCCCCCTTTGACCATCCATCCCTCTGAGCACATTGTCTGGACCTTGTCAGACTTGCCTGGAGGACCAGATTTAACAGTATAACAAACTCACACCTTGTACTTGCTAAACCCCTATGTCCCACACCACAACCTCACACCACCGGGAATGCCTGGAGCCTGTCTTTGGCTCCATGTGAACCATTCCGGGTGACTTTATCAGTCTTACAGCATGTGTTCCTCCTCTGTCCATCTCTGCTGCATGTCAGTGCATCCATCCTTACCCTCCATTTGGGTCTCCGCTCACTCTGCTCCCTGAAACAACCTATATCACTCAGATTGAAGAAGTCAAAAGCAAGTCTGGAAATAGTCAAAGGTCCAGGGGCTCTGCTCATTCCCACCCCAGTGCCCCTAAAAAGCCAGGCACCCCCACTGGGTCTGATGAGCCCAACAGCCACAGCAACCCCAGTGGCCCTAGTGGTCCCAATGGACCTGGAGGACCCAAGCCTCTGGACCCAGGAGACAGCAACAATGATGACATCCCATCCTCCTTCATCCCCAAGATTGCTAAGGTTTGCCCTCTTAACCCTGCAGAGAAGATAGCCTGCAAGGCATTTGTAGAAGAAAACCTGAAAACTGGCAGGATTGTCCCCTCGAAATCACCACAGGCTTCTCCCTTCTTCTTCATACCAAAGAAGGATGGAACCCTTTGCCCATGCCAGGACTATCGCTACCTAAATGAACACACCATCCACAATGCATATCCTTTGCCTCTCATCTCTGACCTCATCAATGACATGAAGGAATCCACCATTTTTACCAAGTTAGATATTCGCTGGGGATACAACAACATTCACATCCGAGAGGAGGATCAGTGGAAGGCAGTGTTTATCACCCTGTTTGGGCTATTCAAGCCCACTGTCACGTTCTTTGGATTTAACAATGCCCCTCCCACCTTCCAGAGCTTCATGAATCATATTTTTGCTGACATCCTTGCCGAAGGCTGGCTTAAAATCTACATGGACAACATTGGTATCCACACCAAGGATGACCTTCCCCTACACCATGAATGTACCATTTGAGTCTTTGACCACCTTAGGGAGCACAGATCATCCCTTAAAATTTCAAAATGCTCTTTCGATACACCTAAGATGGAGTACTTGGGCATGATTATCAGTCAAGGAGTTGTAGAGATGGATCCAGTTAAGCTCTCAGACATCAGAGACTGGAAACCCCCCACTTCTGTTAAAGGAGTTCAAAGCTTCCTAGGTTTCACCAACTTCTACTGCAAATTTATCCTGAACTTTTCTAGTGTGGTTGCCCCCCTTGTCCTCCTCACTCGGAAAAATGAACCCTGGCTCTGGACTGCTCTGCAGAACCGAGCATTCACCACCCTTAAGTCCACCTTCTCTTCTGCCCTGGTTCTTTCCCACCCAGACCCTTCTTGACCCTTCACCTTCATGACTGATGCATCCCTTCTGGTGGCTGGAGCAGTCCTCCTCCAATTGGATGTTAATGGAGACCTTCATCCCTGCGCCTATTTTTCGAAAACCTTTAGTCCAGCAGAGTGCAACTATGACATCTATGATCAAGAACTCTTAGCAGTCATCCTAGCACTGCAGGAGTGGCGTCATTACCTCCTTGGCACTCCACACCCAGTCACCATCGCCACAGATCATCAAAACCTCTTCTACTTAAAGGATCTTTGCAAGCTATCTTGTTGGCAAGCTCATTGGTCTCTCTTTTTACAGGACTTTGACATCCTCTGGAAAGTCACTCCCAGAACCCAGATGGGACCTGCAGATACTCTTTCTAGGAAGGATCTAGTAGACACTTCGCTTGGCAACATCGCCCCCATCATTCTGGAACCCACAATCATCTCAGCCTTCAACCTCTCCTTAGCACGGCATATTCAGTCCTCATCTGCATCAGACCCCCTGATCCTTCAAGCAGTGAATGCCCTGAAGGATGGCTCCCCCCTCTTCCCTCGCTCTTTTCTCTCTGACTGGTCTTTGAGTGATGGCAAGCTCTACTTTCAAGACTGCCTCTATGTCCCACCTGATGCTCGCTCCTCCCTACTACACTCCTTACACTCTTCACCCACCTCTGGCCACACAGGCCAGTTTCACACCAAGGCCCTTGTTGAGAGGGATTTCTGGTGGCCTGGCCTTGCCACCTTTGTCAGGAACTTTGTTGCTGGCTGTGCTATCTGCCAGCAATCCAAGGTTAACACCCACCCTACTGTTCCCCCCATCTCTCCCATTCCCTTGTCCTCTCCCCTGCCCTTCAAACAGCTCTTGGTTGACCTGATCACTGATCTCCCAACCTCCTCAGGCTTTGACTCTGTCATGGTTGTGGTCGACCATGGGCTTACTAAGGGGGTAATTCTCCTCCCTTGCAACAAGACCATCAATGCTGCCGGAGTAGCTAAGCTCTTTTTTGACAACGTGTTCAAATGATTTGGACTACATGACTCTATTATTTCTGAGAGGCCCCCAGTTCGCTTCAGCCTTTGCCCAAGAGCTAGCCAGACTCCTCCAGTATGACACTTGCCTATCCACTGCCTGTTATGCTGAATGCACTCTCGTGTCGTTCAAGCAACCTGTAGTGAGGCAGACTCTCATGAAGAGGTCACAGCATCCTGGCTACCTAGGAGAACAAGGAAAGACAGGATCCAAGAGGATCAGAGGCTTTAGACTCAGAGAGGACTGAGGGATTCAGAGGAGTGACAAGAGACTGCATAGTATTGCACAGAACAAGAGTGAGGAAAATACATGTTTAGTAACGGTATATATAGGCTGAGATGAGTCAGCATCAAAGCCTAAGGAACAAGGTGGAATGATGAAATAAGCTGCAACTATCAAAGCACAGCAGGTATCAGGTATCCATTGTAACTAAGAGAGAAGATCCAATAGGATCAAAATAGAAGAGGAAGTCGGACCAAAGACAAAGAGGTAATGAGTAAAACGAGGAGAGAATAGCCTGTATGGGCCAGCATAATGAAGCGACTCAACACAAAGAAGAAATAGTGTAGATGCTAAGGAAAAGATTGTAATATTACCCCCACTGTACAATTGAACTCCTGGTTCAATCTGAAGAAGACACTCCTCCTCCAAAAATGGAGGTAGCCTGTGCAAGAGTGAGATGTTCAAATGGACAGTCGTTGAAAATGTGACCAGATCTATGGCAACCCGAGCAAATATGTGTGGGGCAGACTCTATCTGTGTGTCCCCAGTGTCAACATACGCCACATTGAGTGGAGAGGCATTCTCTTGCACAATGCCCCAGAGTGAATTGGTGGCAATGGGCACAGGAGTATCGAGGGCAGCCCTGTATGTAATGTCCCAACTCATGACAATTGTGACATCAGGAGGTAGGAGTGGCCGGAGTAGGTCAAAAGGGACAAGGGAGGACTTGCGTTGGTGAGGATAGGATGGTAGTGCCATTGGGGAGAGTGATAAGATAGGTAGTGGGCAGCATGTGGATGATCTCGTCTACTTCCTCAGAGAGAGAGGAGAGGGTCATTAGAATGGATTGTGATTCGATGAGAGTGGTTTCTCCAGCAGATGGGAAGAGGGATGGAGAGACTGGAGCGACGATGTGAACAGGGAGGAGGGATCTTCGGGAGAGGGTTGTTGGGAGCAGAGTATGAGATGGTGGGTAGATATGACCTGAGAAACATATTCATCTCGATCAAAGACAGGTAGGCTAGCAAAAATAGTACTAAACAAGGGATAAACAAGGTCAATAGGTAACTGAGAGATGAAAATGTGAAAACACTGCAAGTGAAGAATGGATGGAATGCATTCTGGAATGCAATTAATGGCTAATCGTAGGGGGAGGCCATAGCCGGTGGGACGATTGACGGGGGCAGCATGAAAATGAAGTGTTTGAGCACGAGTACAGTCATGGAAAAGGCATATGAGTTCCTGGAATATCTCATCCTCAATGTATAGGGGAAGAGCTTCAAGAGCAAGGACAAGAGCAGGCTCAGAGAGGATGGCTGAGTAGAGAGCATGGGCAGAGAGGCAAGGGAGATGGGTGGCTTGTACTGGAATATTTCAAAGGGTGGCATGACAGACTGATGCGGAGGAGATGGAAGAAGAGGGGGAGGAACGAGGAGTGGTGGGGATAGACATAGTGGAAAACTTTTAAGTGTAGAACCAGTAGAGGGTAAAGAAAGCAGTGAGGAAGGAGACAAAGAGGAGAGCAGAGAAGAGGGGAATAAAAGGGCGAAGAACTAGGTACATTGGAATCTATTGTAAGTGATGGTCTTTTTTATATTTGGACAAAATAAGGGGGGCATGGCAGAGATTACTTTCAGGTTCCCATGTATTTTCAGAGGAGCCATAACCTTTCCATGTGGTCAGGTACTTGTAACAGCCTGGGGATCCCTGGTGTGCAAGGAGTGCCTTGACTTCATATTCTTCTTTGTCAGCTATCAGCATGGGTGGTGGTCTAGAAAATGATGGGCTGTGTGCATCAGTCTGTTTAAAGGGAGATAGAAGAGATGTGTGGAAGACATCATGGATCTTCCATGTGGGAGGAAGGCAGAGTCAGTAGATGAGTGGTGATAGGACCTGAGAGATCTCAAAGGGTCCATGTTGTTTGGGCACAAGTTTCCTGGATGGGTAGGGGATGTGGATATTAGTAGCTTCTAGCCAAACCTTATCTCCTACTTTCCAGGGGGAGAATGAACGAGTGGTATGTTGAGTTATGGCAAGATGAGCAGAATCATGGGCAGCTAGGGCCTCTTTTCTGGCCTCAGCTAGAGAGGAGAGATGATCAGTAAGAGCAGGTAGGAATGTTTTACCAAGGGCGGGATAGGCCCAAGGTTCATAGCCAAGGAGAAGAGAGAATGGCAATTTCTGGGTAGAGCTGTGTGGGACAGAGTTGTGGTGAAATTCCATGGTTGTTAGGTAATTTGTCCATTCTAGAGGGTTATTAGCACAGAAAATACAAAGGTACATTTCTAATTCTTGATTGGTCCATTCTATTTGACCATCAGTTTGGGGGTGGTAAGTGGTGGAGAGGCGTAAGTCATATTGGAGGAGTCTAGCAAGCTCTCAAATGAAGACTGAGGCAAATTGGGGGCCCCTGTCTGAGATGATGGAGTCGTGTAGGCCGAAGTGTTTGAAAACATTGTCAAAAAATAGTTTAGCAATGCCTGCTGCATCAATGGTTTTGAGACAAGGGAGTAGAATTACCCCCTTTGTAAGGCCATGATCGACCATGACCATGACAGAGTCGGAGCCAGCAGATAGGGGGAGATCAGTGATGAGATCAACAGAGATTTGTTTGAAAGGGAGGGTGGAGGTAGAAGGGATGGGCATAAGTGGTGGTATGGTGGGATGGGTGTTGACTTTAGACTGTTGACAAAGGGCACATCCCACAATAAAGTTCTTGACAAAAGTGGCGAGTCCTGGCCACCAATAATCATGTTCTACCAGGACTTTGGTGTGAAACTGTCCAGCATGGCCTGAAGTGGGAGAGGAGTGGAGGGAATGGAGGAGATCAGAGTGAGCATCTGGAGGAACATAAAGGCAGTCCTGAAAGTATAGTTTCCCATCATGTAGGGACCAGTCAGAGAGGGAGGAGCAGGGGAACAGAGGGGAGCCATCTTTGAGAGCATTTACTGCCTGAAGGACAAGGGGATTGGAAGGGGAGGAAGCAGAAATTTTGTCAGCCAGGGCAAGGTCGAAGGTTGCAATGATGGCTGGTTCAGGGAGGATGGGGGCAATGTTATCCATGGAAGTATCGACAGAGTCCCAACATGAGAGGGCATCCGCTGGGGCCACTTGTGTACCTGGAGTGACCCTCCAGGTGATGTTGAAGTCCTGAAGGAAGAGGGACCAGCAAGCTTGATGACAAGAGAGTTTGCAAGGGTCTTTAAGGTATGAGAGGTTTTTGTGGTCGGTGAGGACGGTGACTGAGTGAGGGGTACCAAGGAGGTAGTGTTGCCATTCTTGCAAGGCAAGGATGACTGCTAAGAGTTCCCTATCATAAATGTCATAATTTCATTCGGCAGGACTGAATGTTTTAGAGAAGTAGGCACAAGGATGGAGGTCACCGTTAATATCAGCTTGGAGGAGGACTATGCTGGCAGCAAGGAGAGAGGTGTCAGTCATTAAAGAAAATGGTTGGGAAGGGTCAGGGAGCAATAGGACAGGAGCAGAAGAGAAAGAGGACTTGAGAGTGGAAAAGGCATTGTCTTGGAGTGAAGTCCAAAGCCAAGGTTCGTCCTTTTTGGTGAGGAGGACAAGGGGGGTGACAATGTTGGAGAAGTTGGGGATGAATTTCCTATAGAAATTAGCAAACCCAAGGAAACTGCAAATTCCTTTGACTGAGATGGGAGGTTGCCAGTCTGCAATAGCTGTCAGTTTGACCAGATCCATTTCTACCTGTCCTTGGCCGATGATCATTCCGAGGTACTCCATTTTTGGGGTGTCAAAGGAACATTTGGAGAGTTTGAGCGAAAGGTTGTGATCCTGGAGTCATTGGAAAACTCAGAGGGTACATCGGTGGTGGAGTTCAATGTCATCCTTTGTGTGTATGCCTATATCATCCATGTAAATCTTCAGCCAACCTTCAGTAAGAATGTCAGTGAAGATATGATTCATGAAACTCTGGAAGGTGGGAGGGGCGTTATTAAACCCAAAAAACATGACTGTAGGTTCAAAAAGACCAAGGGGGGTGATAAAGGCGGCCTTCCATTGATCTTCTTCTCGGAGTCAGACGTTGTTATACCCCCATCAGATGTCAAGCTTGGTGAAGATGGTGGACTTTTTCATGTCATTGATGAGATCTGAGATGAGGGGGAGAGAGTAAGCATTTTGAATGGTGAATTCGTTAAGATAATGATAGTCTTGGCATGGGTGAAGAGTGCTGTCTTTTTTTGGGATGAAGAAAAACAGCGAGGCTTGAGGGGATTTGGAGGGGATGATTCAACCAGTTTTGAGGTTTTCTTCAATGAAGGCTTTGCAGGCCTCCTTCTCAGCAGGGTTAAGGGGGTGTACTTTGGCTATCTTGAGGATAAAAGATGGTTTTAGTTCGATAACATGATCATATGGTCAGTGGGGAGGGAGAACACTGAACATCTTCTCAGAGAAGATGTCAGAATATTCCTTACACCATCCTGGGATTTCTTGTTCCTTGGGAGCTTCCTGTTGTGCAAGTTGGGTGGAGAGAGTAAGTTTGTTGAGGGAGTGGGGAGTTGGGGAGTGAACAGTGACAGTCTTGGTAACCCAGTCGATGTTGGGGTTTCATTTTGTTAACCAGGAAGTCCCTAGGATGACCTTCTTTTCCCCGAGTGAGGTTACCATGAATTTGATGTCTTCCAAGTATGAGAGGAAGAGAGCTTTAGCAGAGATGGTGAATTTGATGATTCCTTTTCAGTTGGAGGGGTTCCATCTACATTGGTGGCTGTGAGAGGTTGAGCCATCTGGCGAATGCTGGATCAGAGAGATGGTATGAGGCTAGAGTCAATGAAATTTCCAGTGGCTCCACTATCAATGAGGGTGACAGTGTCGACAGTTTGGGATTTGGACTGCAGGTGAACTGGAAGACAGATGGTTCTTTCATTCGATTTTCCTACTAGTACATGAGGGAAGGACAACATCAAGGTGGCTTCCCTATTTAAAAATCTGGTGCAAAGCTATCTATTGGCATCTCCTCAGATTCGAAACAGAGTTTAAGTGTTTGGAGGAATTCTCCTTCTCCTTTTCCTGTGGAGTGAAGTTGGGACATGTAGGTTTTGAGAGCAGAGGGAGGGGAGGAGACTGAGGTACTGGTGGTGGTAGCGGCGACTGTGGTAAGTTCACAAGGGCGAGAGGGCCTGAAGGGGGTGGAGAAAGTGGTGCATTTCCCTTCGTTATGCCCTTTTTTCCTGCAGCGAAGACAGTGGCCTTCCTGAAAGCATCAGGCCCATTCCTCTGGAGTGAGCTTCCCTACTCTGAGTGTGTCAATGTCCATGGCATTCGGATCTGGGGGGGTAGTACTGGTGGAGCAGGTAGAGGAGAAGAGGGGGGATTGGTGATTCCCTTTTTTTAACACGTTAATGTGAGCCACTTGAGTGTGGAAGGTCTTTGCCTTCTCAATCCATCCATTGATGGTGTCAGGGATGGTAGACATCGAGAGGATTAAGGTCGTGATGCATTGGTCCAGGCCTCCAGTCATCATATGGATAAGAGTGGCATCGTCAGAGATGCTGGCTTTGGTGGTGAGGTTCTGGAAGTCTGTGATGTACCTCTGGAATCCATCATTGGTTTTGGTAGACTTCTGATGGAGGGAGGAGAGCTCAAGGCAAGCAGTGGTCTTGATGTCGAATGGGAAAAAGGTGGACTTGAAGTTGGAAGTGAGTTTATTGAAGGTTTTCTTGGTGGAGGGGACATTCTGGTCAGCCATTCGGTCGTACCACATTTCCAAGAAGGACACACCATGTCCTTTGCTCATTTGGTTGAGAGTGGTCATGATCTTGGCTTTGTCTAAGGTGTACTGGGTGGGGTTGATCTGGAAATAGGCCTTCATGGCCTTTATCTAGCGGATGGACTTGCTGGGCTCCCCCAAAAAGTCAAGGGGGAGAGCAGCCTTGAGCTTGGGCTGAGTGGTTGCCATGAGTGTGGAGGTCAGTGCTGGGGCGATGGGAGGTACTGAGGGGGCTACTGGGGGTGTTTGAACTGGGAGGGCAACAACTGGAGGTGCGGAGAGAGTGAGGACTGGTGCTGGAGGGGTGGTTGTGAATGCTGGGGTGAGTGGTCGAGGTGAAGGAGGGCCTAGACTTAACTGAGAGAGGGCTGGGGACTGTGTGAGTTGTCAGTGGACTGGGTTGGTCAAGGATGACCTTGCGATTCTCTTTGAGGAAGAAGCTGAGGACTGGGGGGTTAGAGATGCAAAGGGGTTGGTCCAAGGAGGAGTGGGCGAGTCGTGTTGAGGAGTATCCTCTGGTTCAGAGTCTGAGGGAGGTCTGAGGTTTTTGTGAGGGCGAGATGTTGTGCTGGGGTGGCCCTGCTCCTAAGGAGGAGAGGCAAGGGAGACTCTTGTTCTTTTGTTATGCTGAATGCACTCTTGTGTTGTTCAAGCAACCTGTAGCAGGGCAGACTCTCACGAAGAGGTCACAGCATCCTGGCTACCTAGGAGAACAAGGAAAGACAGGATCCAAGAGGATCAGAGGCTTTAGACTCAGAGAGGACTGAGGGATTCAGAGGAGTGACAAGAGACTGCATAGTATTGCACAGAACAAGAGTGAGGAAAATACATGTTTAGTAACGGTATATATAGGCTGAGATGAGTCAGCATCAAAGCCTAAGGAACAAGGTGGAATGATGAAATAAGCTGCAACTATCAAAGCACAGCAGGTATCAGGTATCCATTGTAACTAAGAGAGAAGATCCAATAGGATCAAAATAGAAGAGGAAGTCGGACCAAAGACAAAGAGGTAATGAGTAAAATGAGGAGAGAATAGCCTGTATGGGCCAGCATAATGAAGCAACTCGATGCAAAGAAGAAATAGTGTAGATGCTAAGGAAAAGATCATAACACTGCCTATCACCGTCAAACTAATGGCCAAACTGAGCGAACCAACCAGGAACTCGAGACCTATCTTCACATCTTCTGTTCCAACAACCCGAGTGCCTGGTCTGAGTTCCTGACAACTGCTGAGTTCCATCACAACTCCGTCCCCCATAGCTCCACCAGAACATTGCCCTTCTCACTCCTTTTAGGCTATGAACCTTGCTCCTATCCCACCCTAGGAAAGACTTTCCTTCCTGCCCTCTCTGATTGCCTCTCCACCCTTTCCCAGGCTAGAGAAGAAGCCCTAGCTGCCCATGAATCTGCCAGACTGGCAATGACTTGCCACTCCACTTGCTCATTCTCCCCTTGGAAGGTAGGAGATAAAGTTTGGCTTGAAGCCACCAATCTCCGCATCCCTTACCCCTCTAAAAAACTCACACCCAAGTGACATGGACCTTTTGAGATCTCTCAGGTCCTATCACCAATCACCTACTGACTCCGTCTTCCCCCCACTTGGAGAATCCATGATGTGTTCCATGCTTCACTCTTATCTCCCTTCAAACAGACTGATGTACATGGACCATCATTTCCCAGACCACCACCCATGCTGATCACCAATGAAGAAGAATACGAAGTCGAGGCACTCCTCGCACACCAGGGTTCCCCTGGCTGATACAAGTACCTAACTGCATGGAAAGTGTTACAGTTTTTCCTTTTCTTTCACTTGATAAGTCCCCTTCTCTCCAAGTCGACTATAACGCCCGCCAACGAACTCTTAGAATCCTTCCCCAGTTGGCCGATCCATGATGCCTCTGACAGATAACCTGACGATACCAGTCTCACCTCTTCACATCATCACCTCTTCACACTCATCACACCTTCACCATCTCACAATGATGGTAGTCACGCATAGCCCCGCAGCCACCATCATTTGATCCCTTGATCCCATCTCTGATGCTGCACATTGATCCATCAGTTATCCTAGTTACTTATGACTCATTCTGACTCACTGCGGCAGTACGCACAGCCTGCCTTTGTACTATATAGTCGACCCCAGTTTGTACCATAGCTCCCCAGCTAGTTCTACGCAATCTACGTGTAGTTATCTGGCCTCCTCAAGACTGCCCGCCGCAGTTAGAGAGATCCTCTTCGTGTATCTTCGCACTACACTTTGAGTGTGCGCTCGACTAGTTGCTTTCTTAGGTTCTGGACTTGAGGTCGAACCTTTGACCTTGCTGGATAATTCCACGCAAGCGTAACAGAAAGGGTATGGTTCATCAGAAAATACATGGGAACCTGAAAGTAATCTCCATCATGCTCCCCTTATTCTATCTAAATATAAGAAAGACCATCGCTTACCTTAGATTCCAATGTACCTAGTTCTACACCCTTTTATTCCCCTCCTCTCTGCTCTGCTCTTCATCTCCCTCCTCACTGCTTTCTTCACCCTATACTAGTTCTACACTTGATTTTTCCTCACCATGTCCATCTCCACTTTCCCACACTCTTCTGCCTCCTCCTCCATCTCTGCCACATCTGTTTGTCATGCCACTCTTTGCAATATCCCTGTACAAGCCATCCACCTCCCTCACCTTGCAGCACACTCCCTTTACACCACTATTCTGTCAGACCCAACCCTGGTCCTCGCACTTGAAGCTCTTCCTCTTTACCTGGAGGATGAGATCTCCCAGGAACTAGTGCACATTTTTCATGATAGCTCTATTGCAGACTCTCCATTTTCATGCTGCTCCCTTTGATAACCCCACTAGCTATGGCCTCCCCCTTCATCTCACTATCAATCACATCCCTGAAAGAGTCCTTTCTGTTCTCCACTTACAAGGCTTCCATGTTTTTGTTGCTCAATTACCTGTTGATCTTGTTTACCCCCTATTTAGTTCTATCTTTGCCAGCCTTCCCATTCATGAATGTGACAACTACATCTTGCATGTGGTCTCCCTGTCTGGGCTTAGTCTCCCAGCCTCTGTCTCCCCAAAGCTCATCTTCGCCTCCTCTCCCTGTTCCTATGCACATTGCTACTCCACCACCAGCCTCTCCATTTATAACCACTACCAAATCCACCCTCATTGACTCCCACCCAGTTGACACCCAGTCCTCCTCTTTGGGTGAGCTCAACAAAGTCATCCACATCTCTGAGCAACTGTATGTGATCGCTCTACCTAATGGGACCACAGTTCTATCATCCCCCACTCACATTCTCCCCCATGGATTTCAGCTCCCACCAGCCCCAGCATATTCACAATGCCATAACTGTCATCAATTGGGACATTACCTGCAGGACTGCCCCACACATTCTTGCCCCCACTGTCACCAGCTTGCTCTGGGCCATCATGCGCAAGAATGCCTCATCACACAATGTAGGATTTGTCTATACTGGGGACATGGAGACCAAGCTTGTCCCACTCTCATTTGCTCAGGTTGCAGTTGATCTGGTCACACCATTGGTGACTGTCCATTCAAGCATTTTACTCCTGAACAGGCTACCTCAATTTTCAGAGGAGGAGTTTCTTCAGGTTGAACCTGGGGTTCAACTGTATGAGAGGGGTAATTTTATGATCTTTTCCCTTTCATCCTGCCTTTTCCTTATCTATATCGAGTCTCTTCACTGTACCGGCCCCTATAGCCTTTTCTCTTCCTCATATGTACTTATTCTCTTTATCTTTGGCCCTTACTCTTCTTCAATCCAAATCCTTTTGGATCTATCCACCTAACTACTGTTCCTGTACCTTGATGGTCATTTCCTCCTTAGCCACTTTTCTCTCCGATTCCATAGGCTTCCTTGCTTACACAATCTAGCCTATATATACCTTTACTTCCACCTGTACTTTCCTCACTCTTGTTCTGCACAATACAACACATATCTTGTGTCTCTCAAGTCCTCAGGATCCTCTCCTGAGTCCTAGTCTTTGTCCTTTGTCTCAGTCTGGAAGTTCCCTAGTTCTCCTAGGTGTTTGGGATGCTGTTGACCTCTTTGTGAGAGTCTGCCCCATTCACAGGTTGCTCAAGTGATACAAGTATCCACTCAGCATAACACTATGCTCACATCAACCCCCACAACTTCCACCCCATCTTCACCCAAGAATAGCTCACATCATCCCTTAGGGTGACAGTCCTCACAACTCTGGTACTCCAAGCAAGCACCTTGCTCAACATCAAAACCCTCCACAATGACATTCTCTTTGCTCTCCCCTCTGATTGCCTCACCTCTGTTCACCTCTCTGATACCTCTGCTCCCCACTGGTCCATTGACTCTGACAGATTCCTATATCTGGATGGTTGTATCTATGTTCTGGACAGCAACAATCTCTGTCTCCATGTACTCCAGTACAAACATGATCATCCCCTATCCAGCCACTTTGGCCAAAATCACACCCTAGAGTTGATCCATAGGGAATATACCTGGCTTGGCATCCAGACTTTTATCAAGGAATATGTTTCCTCCTGTACAGCCTGTGCCCACACAAAGGTCCCTCACCACAAGTCTTACGGACTGCTCAAGCAACTCCCCATCCCTAAGAAGCCATGGAACTCCATCTCCATGGACTTCATTGAACAACTCCCTGCCTCCTCTGGACATACCACCATCCTAGTCATTGTTGATCATCTCACTAAGCAATGCATATTCATCCTGATCAATGACAAGATAACATCTCCAGAGTTGGCTAAACTCTTCCTACTCCATGTGTTCTTGAAACACAGAGTTCCCTCACACATCACCTCTGATTGAGGCTCTGAATTCATACACTGAGCAACAAAACTGTCCCAATATTGGTAACATTTGGATTGTTGCATGAATATCTAGAGAACTATTGGTGCTAGACCTTCAAACATGAGTATCATTAGACATCCCTGATCAAGGGCTTTCTGGGCATATACACATTGCTTATGTAATTACTTTTACATCAGTCAATATTTGCAAATTAATCAAGGGTGCTCATTGGGATGGTTTTGTTGCTGACATCAAGGGTATACAAACTAGTAAGAAGTGTGTCCTCCCTTGGCTTTAATGACCTCTTGAATCCTTCTGGGCATACTCTCAATCAACCTCTGACACTCCTCCACCCCAATCTTCTCCCACTCTACCTGTACTCTTTCCCAAAACTCTATCATGCCTTTGGATAGCTCAGGATACTCAGCTAGCTTTCTTTTGAGAAGAAACCATAGATGTTCTATGGGGTTGAGGTCTGGAGACTGAGCTGGCCACACTATAACTTCAAATCCATGGTCAGAAAACCACTCCTTGGCCTTCTTGCTGGTATGTTTGGGGTCGTTGTCTTGTTGAAAGATAATGTCATCTTGAGATAATCCATAATGCTGGAGAGTTTGTTGCAACTCATCCTCTAGAATCTGTACATACAGGTTAGCATCCATCTTACCATCAATCTTGCATGCCATTCCAGCTCCATCCCAAGTCATATACCCCCAAATCATCAAGGAACCTCCTCCAAACTTCACTGTCTTTTGGACCAATCTATCATTCA
>JBBPTT010000684.1:0-18523 GCA_038094175.1 Boletellus aff. lepidospora
TGAAAGAGAAAAAGGACCAAAGACGAAAAGGAAATGACTAAACTTAGAGGAAAATAGGCCATAGGGGCCAGCATAGTGGAGTGACTCAACAGAAAGAAGAAACAAAGTAGAAGTAAGTGTGAAAATCATAACATTACCTCCACAGTACAATTGAACCCCAGGTTCAATCCTCAGAAGACAACCCTCCTCCAAAAATAGAGGTAGCCTGTGCAGGAGTGAGATGCTTGAATGGACAGTTGTCGAGTATGTGACCAGATCTATTGCAGCCTGAGCAAATGCATGTGGGGCAGACCCTATCTGCATGTTCCCAGTATCAACATACACCACATTGAGTGGAGAGGCACTCTTTTGCATGATGTCCTGGAGTGAACTGGTGGCAATTAGTGATGCCATGGCCCAGCCTGAAAGCTCTGAGCTAGTCAAGCTGAGCCCCAAAAAGCCTGGCCATGCTGGGCCATGTTGGGGGCTTTGTGTGGCTTGGAGCTCAGCTTGACATATTGAGAAGCCATGAGCTTGGCCAGGCCAGGCCCCAGAAGCCCTGAAGCCATGAGAAGCCACCCTATCTGATGCCGGCTTGTCACACATCACGTGTCACAGTGCATCCACTGATGACAAACAACAGTGTGTTGCCATCCATACAACCACCATGAGATGGCATGCCATGATGACATTGATGAGGAAGCCATAGTCAACTATTGCTTATCCTTATGTATTCTGCAGACCAGCATGGAGTATCTGGACCGTGATGGATTTTAATTAACTGTTGGTGAGTACATCTTCTGTCTACACTCGGCCTCAACTTGTGGTCCCTCATTGTGCCATGCATGCCCAAAGCAATTATGCCCTGGCTTGGTTTGCTGAGTGCCCTGATCACTTTCATAACATCAGGCATTTTGCATTTTCTCCCTACTGTGCAAGGGGCATGGCCAGATACTCAAAGCTCTGGTTGCATCTCCTAGCTCTGTCTACTGTGAGTGCTTCCTGGAATTGCCCCAGGTTCCCCCCCAACACCTTTATCAAGCACTTCTCATGCTACGAGGTACGGTTGAAAACATGCCACAGTCTCACTCTTGCCCCAGGGGAGCTCAAGCCAAGCTGATAGGCAGTTCTCAGGGTTTTCCTGAAGGTGGCTCAAATGTTCCCATCATCTACAGCTCATATCCATGGATGGAATCCAGTGATCCTTTAAGACAAAAGCAAACTATACTTAGCCTGATAGATTTGCTTTCTGACACAAACAACAATGACAACATGTTTGAGGCTGGTGTGTTCTTGTTCTTGCTGATGCTGGTTTCGCTTTCTGAGAGTTCAGCCCAGATGCCACCTCTCCACCAATGTTAGAGAGGGACTTGCATGAGTTGCAGTTGGGTCTGCAATGGCCAACATGCCTGATTGGATATTCATAGCAACCTCTCTCAATGAGAAGCTGTCAAATGCAGGTGCAGAACAGTTCTTCAGGTTTGAAAAGTATGTTCTATGGTTACCTGCGACAGTCATGCCAACCATTCAACGATATCTAGGCAGATTGAGAATCTAGACAAGAAGATTTGGGTGATGATGGTGGAGCCACAGAGGACAAATGGGATGGTACTCTTGAGAATAATGTGTAGAAATTTTTTTGTACATCATTTGGTAGTGCAATATGTCAAGCCATGGCCAGGCCTTAAGCTGGGGCTTTTGAGCCTGGCTGGGCCATCTCTGGGGGCTTTGAGGGCTTAGGGCTGGGCCCACAATTTTGTGAGGCCACTAGCCTCTAAAACTGAGCCCAAGCCAGGGCTTTTGGGCTGGGCTGGGCTGCAGCATCACTAGTGGCAATGGGAGCAGGAGTATTGAGGGCAGTCTTGTAAGTAATGTCCTAATTCACAACAATTGTGGCATTGAGAAGTGGAAGTGGCCAGAGTGGGCTGAAAGGGATGAGGTAGAACTCTGGTGAATGAGGAGAGTATAGTAGTGCCATTGGGGAGTGCAATGAGATATGTAGGTGTAGGTACATGGCTGATTTTGTCAAGATCCTCAGAAGACAAGGTTGATGGGATGAGCTGCGATTTGACTAGGGTGGTCCCCTCATTAGACTGAGAGGGAGATGCAGAGGCTGGGGTAGCAATGTGAATAGGCAATATGGGAGAGGAGGGTTCTCAGAGAAGGTTGTTGGGAGTAGAGTACAAGGTGGTGGGTAGATACAACTCGAGAGACATACTCATCTCAGTCAAAGATGGGTAAACTAGTGAAGACAGTACAAAACAAAGGGTAAACAAGGTCAATAGGTAATTGAGAGATGAAGACATGAAAACCATGTAGATGAAGAATGGATAGAACATGTTCAGGAATATGATTGATAGCCAACCGAAGAGGGAGGCCATAGTCTGTAGGGTGATTGAGAGGAGTGGCATGGAAACGAAGGGTTTGAGCTCGAGTACAGTCATGGAAGAGGTATATGAGTTCCTGAGATATCTTGTCTTCAATGTAGTGAGTGCTTTGAGAGCAAGGATGAGTGAGGGTTCAGAGAGGATGGCCAAGTAGAGAGCATGAGCAGTGAGGTGGAGAAGGTGTGTGGCTTGAACTGGAATGTTTCGGAGGGTAGCATGGTGAATGGAGGCAGAAGAGATGGAGGAAGATGATATGGAACAAGGAGTTGTGGGGATAGACATGGTGAAAGGAGCTAAGTGTAAATCCAGTAAACAGTGAAGAAAATGACAAGGAGGGAGATGAAGAGGAGAGTAGAGAGGAACAGAATAAAAGGATGGAGAACTAGATATATCGGATTCTATCATAAGTGATGGTCTTTTTTATATTTGGTTAAAATAAGGGGGGTGTGACAGAGATTACTTTCAGGTTCCCATGTATTTTCAGAGGAGCTGTAACCTTTCCATGCAGTCAGGTACTTGTAATGGCCAGGAGAGCCCTGGTGTGCAAGAAGTGCCTCAACTTTGTATTCTTCTTTGTCAACAATCAGTGTGGGCAGTGGTCTAGAAAATGATGGACTGTGTGCATCAGTCTGTTTAAAGGAAGATAGAAGTGATGCATGGAAAACATCATGGATTCTCCATGTGGATGGGAGATGGAGGTGGTAAGTGAGTGGTGATAGGACCTGAGATATTTCAAAGGGTCCATGTCGTTTGGGTGTGAGTTTCCTGGAGGGGTAATGTTACGATCTTCGCTCTCTCATCCACTTTATTTCTTCTTTCCATTGAGTCGCTTCACTATGCCAGCCCCTATGGGCTATTCTCCCCAGCCTTTAGTCACTTCCTCTTTGTCTTCGGCCCATCCTCCCTTTCTATTCATATCCTTTTGGATCTTGCCACTTAGTTACCATTCCTGTACCTTGATGGTATCTTTCTCCTTTGTCATCATTCTACAATGTTCCATTAGGCTTCGATGCTGACACATCTTCACCTATATATACCTTTGCCTCACATGTACTTTCTTTACACTTGTTCTACATGAATATATGTAGTCTTTTGTCGCTCCTCTGTCCTCAAGTATCCCTCGAGTCCCTCATCCCATTGAACCCTTAGTCCTTGAGTATCCCTCGAGTCCTTCATCCCTCCTTGTTCTCCTAGGTGGTTAGGATGCTGAGACCTCTTCATGAGAGTCTGCCCTTCCACAGGTTGCTAGAACGACACTAGATGTGTGTTCAGCGTAACAGGTAAGGGATGCAGAGGTTAGTGGCCTCAAGCCAAACCTTATCCCCAAGTTTCCAGGGGGAGAAGGAGTGGGTAGTATACTGAGTCATGGCGAGGTGAGCGGAGTTGTGGGCTGCTAAAGCTTCTTCTCTAGCTTTGGCTAGAGAAGAGAGGTGGTCAGTAAGAGTGGGAAGGAAGGTTTTATTCAAGGCTGGGTAGGCATGAGGTTCATAAGCAAGGATTGAGAATGGAGATTTCCGAGTGGAGCTGTGTGGTACAGAGTTGTGATGGAACTCTGTGGTCATCAGGTAATTTATCCATTCTAGAGGGTTATTAGCACAAAAGATTTGAAGGTAGGTTTCAAGCTCTTGATTGGTTCACTCAGTTTGACCATCAGTTTGGGGGTGGTATGCAGTGGAGAGGTGAAGGTTGTATTGGAGAAGTCTTGCAAGTTCTCGAGCAAAGGCTGAGGTGAACTGAGGGCCTCTATCAGAGATGATGGAGTCATGCAGACCGAATTGTTTGAAGACATTGTCGAAAAACAATTAGGCAACTCCTGTGGTGTCAATGGTTTTAAGACAAGGGAGCAGAATTACCCCCTTTGTAAGGCCATGGTTAACCACAACCATGACAGAGTCAAATCCCAAAGACAATGGGAGGTCAGTCCCAGTGAAAAGTAGCTCTATGGGGATAGTGTTGGGTATACTCCATGCAGTAGGAGAGCGACTGGGATGTACCGGCCTGTGTCCGGATGCAGGCAAGCCTACATCTGCATTTACCTAAATCCACTCCTAACATATGCATATATGTATGTAGACTGCTGTCTACTGCCACCATGTATCTACCCCTCCACCTGAATATACTACTTTGCATGCTCCTTCTACAATACCCCCATGGATGGCGAGTGGTGGTGCATGTGCCAGAGATCTTGTCATGGGCGCCGAATGCAACTAAACTCAAGACAGACCTGGTATCGACATCTGAAGTTGGCAGACAATGAAGAGAAAAATGCGATACGAACTGCGCACTTATCTGGAGAGTTTTGTGTGAAGGTGCAAGATGCTTTAGATCAATGGAACTTGTCAAGTACCCCTCCGCTTGACCCCCCTAGATGAAACAAAGATGATGTCCGAGGCCCAGGCCCTGACATGGGCCAGGATGATGGCTGGTTTGGTGGCCGAGATGGGACTCCAGATGACGGTGACTGAGACCAAGGCCTGGGCCTGGACATGGACCAGGATGACGACTTGTTTGGTGACCGAGATGGGACTCCAAGCGATGGTGACCGAGACCAAGGCCCAGGCCTGGACATGGACCAGGATGACGACTTGTTTGGTGACCGAGATGGGACTCCAGGCAATGGTGATGGAGACCAGGAACAGTATCAGAGGCATCAAGGTATACCATCATTTTGCTGTTTGTCCCGAAACTCAATGCAGTAATATCATCTAGTGCCAAATGATCCCATCTTCAATCTTGATCTTGAGGAGCTCAAGGAGAGCACCACTCTTGATCCATTGAAATGCAACATACAATTCATTCGTGCCCTACAGAATGCAATGCTAGATGATACTGTCGGGCTGACAGGAGCTGCACTCAATTGGCTTCATAACCCACCACACACAACACCTGAAATTCAAGATCCTGTTCTTGAGCTTGCCCTCTGTATGTTTCTTGCCCTCGAACATTCATTGCAGGACACATATGAGGATATCCAACAGGCTATTGAGACATGTTCTCCTGGGTCGAATGTACCATCCTTCCAAAAGACCAAAAAAATTCTAGCCAATGTTTCTGGTGTCTACCCACTCATCAACGACATGTGTATCAAGGGCTGTGTTGTGTTCACGGGCCCGTATGCTAGTCCGGAAACCTGCCCCACCTGCAGTGATCCACAGTATACCCTCAAATGATCATCACCCTCTAAACCACCTGAGAAGGTCCCTAGGGTAGTATTCAATATGATTCCTGTTGGGCCACAAATCCAAGCCCTTTATCAACATCCAGAGACCACACAAAAGATGCATTATCGTGATTGTCAAACAAGAGAGATTCTGAAGGAGCTCGAGGCAAATGACAGACTTGTTGACAAGTACAACGATTTTTTGACTGGTTCTGCATATCTGAATGTGTTTCAAAACAGAAAGATCATGATCAACAATACCCTGCTCATCTTCTCAATTGATGGAGCTCAGCTCTACGAGAGTAAAGAGTCTGATTGTTGGATCTACATTTGGATAGTCCTCAAACACTTGCCAGACGAGCGGTACAAAAAGAAGAATGTCCTGCCTGGTGTGATCATCCCTGGACCTAATAAACCGAAGTTTATTGAGTCTTTCCTTTATCCTGGCTTCTACCACCTTTCTGCACTGCAGCATGAAGGATTACAAATCTGGGACACATCCGAGAATAGGCTATTTGTCTCGCATCCAATTCTCTGTTTAGGCTGTGGGGATGGTCCAGAGCTCTTATGTGTGAGTAATCTCATTGGGCACTCTGGCAAATCAGGATGTTGGATGTACTGTCCGCTCAAAGGATGGCACAAACCACACGGCTCACAGTACTACCCTGTGCTGCTTTTGCCTGACAATTACACGGTCAGTGGTTGTACACATGAAGATATCAGCCCATACGTGATCTCCATTGGAACATCGCATGATTACGTCGCAAACCTCCGCTATCTCATGGCATCTCCAAATCAGACACAATATGAGAAGCAACATCTTGAGACCAGAATTGTTGGACTGAGCATACTCTTGGGACTGCAGCCACATTCCATCCTGGGTGTACCTGAGTGTTTTTCTTCAGAAATCATGCACTATGCCAGCACTAATATGGCCTCACTCTTTGTCAACCTTTGGCACAGTACAATTGACTGCAAGAATACAGATATCCAAGATAAGTGGGACTGGTGCATCCTTGTAGGGCAACAATGGGAAGCACATGGCTGTGCTGTTTCCACTTGCAAGACATATCTACCAGGATGTTTCAACGTCACTCCATACAATCCCATTGAGAAGATGAATTCCTTTTACAAAGCGTAGGAATTCATCACCTGGCTCTACCACCTCTGTCTGGCACTACTGTACAACATCCTTCCAGAACGTTACTGGTGCAAATTTTGCAAATTTGTTGCTGGACTTTGCATAATGTCGCAGTATGATATCACACCAATGGAAATCAAAAGAGCTTATGAGTTGTTTGCAGACTGGGAACCAGAGTTCAAGGAGATATATTATCAGCATCACACTGACTGAATCCAGTTTGTCCAGCCTTGCATCCATCTATCTAATCATCTCACATATGAAGCAACCCGTGTAGGTGCACCTATCTGCTCCTCTCAGTGGACTATGGAATGCACAATTGGCAACTTGGGTCATGAGATCTGTCCACCCTCTGATCCATTTTCAAATCTTGTACAACAGAGAATTCACCGTTGTCAGGTAAATGCATTCAAGGCACTCTTTCCTTGGTTTGACTTGCCAGAGAACACTGCTCCATGTGCTTCTGAAAACCTTGGGGATGGCTATCTCCTGCTAGCCAAGAAAGATGACCGTCTGATGACTGGCTCAGTCAATGAACGAGAAGCAATCAGCCACTTCCTCAGTAAGCTGGCTCCATGTATTTTTTTCCGCTGGGCTCACCTTTGTCTTCCTAATGGTCAAGTGGGTTACTCTGCTTGGATAGAAAATCAGCGGACACCAAATAAGATCTGCATATCATGCAATGTTAAGGTATGTCTCCTCATTTCTCTGTGTTTAATATATTCATGAATATAAGATCAAGGCTGGTGGGGCTTTCCGCTTCACTGAAGTGCAGTATTACACTCAGCTTTCAGTCCTGTTTGAAAACCCTGATGCAATGCAAGACTACCGATTCATCAGCACTGCATGTGTCCACTTGTATACAGACTTCGATGAAAACCTCCATACTCTCTCTTTCAGAGTGGTCAAAAGCTGTAAATTCCTCAGCAAGGCTGGACTAACATTTGTCGACATCAAAAGCATCGTCTCAGTCATAGGAATGGTTCCCTACAGGGTGCAACTTCCATCAGGCATCAAAGAGGATCAATTTTTCGTTGTAGACACAAATAGTTTCGATATTGTTGATTTCGATGTTGACATGAATGACAATGAATAATTTCCATGCATTGCAGCAGTAGTATCTATCATACAAAGCTCCCTCCATGTTTGGACTTACACAGCAGTTTCCGCATCTTTGACAGCTTGGATTGCAATGGGAAAAGTCTGGAGAGTGCAGTAAGCATCTGTGCATATCGATGATGAAACTCCATGGGGCCAGGCAGGGGGCCATGGCCTCTCAGGTTTGTCGAAAACCTTGACTTGTGGTTTGTTGTCCTTAATGATGCCCTTCAAATAAACTGGGGTGGCATTAACGATGGTCTTGTCGATCTCAGGGTATTTCTGTGTGATTCTGCAAGTCTCTTATAGAAATCCATGGATGTTAGTGCAAAGGAAACTTACGTGTTTGTGAGATTGATTGAAAGCATTGCCACATTTCCCCGCTTGCACAACCTAGCCTTCTCAACTATATAGCATGAGTTCCATAGCATATATGCAGGTGTTAGCTGGAGAACTCACCCTCTCTGCCCTCTTTGTCACCAGAATCTTCATCATCCGAAACCCAGATGTATTTGCAAACATCCTTGAGCCAAAGAACGAATTTCTATATTGTATAGTGTTAGTAGGTTTGGTATCTTATGAAATGATCCATATGATGGGCCCTGGCTGAGGTGGAACATAGTCAAGAACGTAGGTCGGCCAGCCAGAGAGTAGATTATCGATCTCTAAGATGACAACATTATCAGAGGTTGTATTGACAACCAGACAGGCTGCAGAATGAGTGAGATCAAATTTTGGGTTGATGGTGGTAGGCATTGTAGCAGCAGTGGTGGATCGAAGAGATATGCAGCAGGGTATGTCTACTTCTTTGGGGAGTATGTGATCGATACCCCAGACTATTCCCAAGAGATTCAAGTGACTGAGTCTGTTATCTTGCTTCCATACTCTCGGAATGTCCCTTACATTCAATAGCTCCATTCCAACACTACCAGCATTTCCTGAAACAGATTCTATCTTCACAGATCAGTATGATAGCCCTAGCCCTGCTCCACTTCATCTGGGTGCCCCTATTCTAACTGAGCCATTTATGAAAGGGCATAATGTTGTCCACGGTCATTTGACCATTCATCAAGGCCTATTATGACTCAGCAATCCCTCAGTGAATGGCAGGTAAGTTTTTGTTTACAGACTCAGGCCAGAATGATGAATGATGAAGATCTTGACTCAGCAGACACTCAGTGAACAGCAGGTAAGCATTTCCTATCATTGGACATCCAAGGAACTCTGATGGCTAAGGATTGCACACCGGACAGTGATACCAACAGCAGATACACTCACTTCAGCTCGAAAACGCCAATCTCCAGGTGAAAGTTTTGTGTTTGCTTGCATCCAAGAAGTGTTACAAGTATTTTCTCGAGTTCTCCATTGCATATATCCAGGTACTAATAATACTTTTCAGGGATGCATTCCAACTTCTTGTTGGCACACTACAACTAGAGTGCGATAACCCCCAGAATATCACAGAGGCGCTCAGCAACTCCCTCATAACTGTCAAGGTCAACTCTTCGAGCTCAAGATCAGCCATCCTGACTGCCTGTGAAGAGGACTATCCGCATATTTGGTTTTGGACAGAGAAGAAGTTCAAGGCCTGGGGAAAGTCAGCAGTGCAGATGGCCTCAGAGGTTGATGGTCTTGCATTTCCTTTCCTCGAGGACTGGGACAGGGTGGTAGTTGGACAAGATGTTGTCACTCGGATCTTGAAGAAGATGTGTGCCATTTGGCAAGGATTCAAGTCCCATGGTATTGCACCAACCTCATGGGGAGTAGCGATGGACGATGTCAAAAAAGAATTCTACGGTGAAATCACTCGTGATTTTCCTATTCTCAGTCTATGCACTAGCAACTGGAAAGCAGATATGATCACCACTGCAAGATACTTGTCCTGGAAGCAAACCCATCTCTCAAACACTCACAATCCTGACCATGTGGAGACCTCAAAGTGTTGAGTGAAGTAGGAAGGACTCTTGGATACAAAGTGTGTTAAGCTTGCTTCAGAGGAGACCGAAATTGTAGATGGTCTTTATGCAGAGTTTGGATCGGTGCGTGTTGATCTATCTTTCACTCAACCACCAGTCAATCAGGGCATTGTCCAGTCCGCCAGCCAACCTGTCAATCAGCCTGTCCCTGTGCCCATTGTGGTCACATCTGTACCCATCCCTGCACCCATCCCTCTACCCATCACTGTGCCCATCACTGTACCCATTGCTGCACCCATCCCTCTGCACATCGCTGTGCCCATGGCTGTGCCCATCATGGCACCTGTCCCTCCACCTGTCGCTATGCCCATCCCTGTGCCCATTGCTGCACCTGTCCCTGCACCCATCACTGCACCCGTCCCTGCACTCATCGCTGTGCCCATCACTGCACCCGTCCCTGTGCCCATTGCTGTGCCCATCACTGCACCCGTTCCTGCACCCATTGCTGTGTGCATTGCTGCACCCATCCCTGTGCCCATCCCTGTGCCTGCACCTGCACCTGTCGTTGCGCCCATCGCCACACCCATTGCTCAGGTTGTCATTCAGCCTATTACTTCGCCAATATCAGAAACAGTCACTCAGCCAACTCATAGTCACATCAAACCCCTAAGTGAAAGTGAATTAACATTGTCCGGTAATGAATCCGATGGGTTAGCACAAGTCAAAACTGGAGCAATTGTTGCAAGGAACACTCTGTGAGTTCTTGGATTTATTGCTCAAGCAACTAGCTGCTAATACATTCATGAACAATGATGTGATGTTAAAGCCAAGGAACAAACAGGTCCAGTGGAACAAACTGGCAGCAAACACTTCGAAAAGTACAACTACAACCAGGCCAAAGAATACAACAAAAGCTGAGCCAAGCAAGATGGGAACTACAGCTCCGCAGACAATCCAACCCAAGACCTGGCATCCTCGCAATGCAAGGACAGGACAGTAGGTATTTATGTTGCCTACTGATACATTATATGGCTGAAAACATGACCATAATCAGTACATTGTGCACTTACCGCTGGTTGGCCCAGGTCAATCCAAGTAGAACTAATGAGGGGTTCAATGCATATTGAAAGGGTGTGTCTGCACTGGACAAAAAGGTGAATTGCCAATGCTGATATATATATATATGATACTGACATTCTATCATACTTGGATAGTGGTATGAGGAGGACTCTGCAAACTTGGTGAGCATCATTTCCCTTTTCGTTTACTGTTCATCAAGTCACTCAGTCTTAGGTCAAAGGAAAGCAATGGATCGGATTCACCCCAGAAATCATCACAACACTCTCACAAGGCATCATGTACAAATGTCAAGCCACTACGACCTTACAAGGAGAGTCTCTACAAGCTGCGCCCTGTTACGCTTGCGTGGAATTATCCAGCAAGGTCAAAGGTTCGACGACTAGTCTGAACCGATGAAAGACACTAACTGAGCGCACACTCTGAGGTGCAGTGCGAAGACACGAGAGGTTCTCACTAACTGCAACTAGCAGTCTCGTGGAGGCCAGATAACTACACGTAGATTGCGTAGAACTAGCTAAAGAATAAAAGTACAGGTCATAGGTCTTTATATACTGCTAGGTGATTTGTTATGACAAAGAATCGGCTGCGGAGGCGTTATCTAGTATGACAAATGAACTGCGGTATCCAGGGGAAGAGGAACACGAGATGATATGAGAGAATCATCTTAGGAGAGGGATGTCCGAAATAGAAATGGGCGCATCAAGAATAAGACTAAACTGAGGAGGGGTGGGAGTTGGATATAGATCCGAGTACAGGTGACTATCAGGAGTCATGACTAATCGGGAAGCATAGATAGATGGAGAGGAAAAACTCATCAAGGTTACTCCTTGTCGTGCCGGTCTATAGGGAGTGGCATTTCTTGTAACAATACCCCCGGCATAAATCGGAGGCCCTGCCTCCGACATTCCCAAATATCTTGGGATTCTCCAATTACTGTTCGGCCTCACCTCCATCGGGGCAGGTGGAGGTGGAATCCCAGTTCTGTGGGCAATTCTCCATAGTGTGCGCCACACTATGACAGATTCCGCAATGACGTCGAGGGCAGTTGTACTGGGAGTGACCGGGTGCCGATACCCTGCACAATGGGCAGGTGTATTCTGGGCAATCCGGGCGATAGTGTCCGTTGTTCCCGCAAGTGTAACAGACTGGGGCGCGAGTCGATCGAGGAGTTGATCTAGCGACGAAGTCGACGAGGGAGGTGATAAGGGGTTGCAGGAATTGATTGTCAAATCGTCGATGAGCAGTTGCTCTTCGGGATCTAGATCGAGTTCGGAGAGGTAGAACGGGGATGGGTCTGTCGTTCTCTCGAGGGTGTGGGGTGTCGGCTCTTTCCACGTGCGGTGAGAATTCTCCTTCCGCCACGTGCGAAGATATCTCGCTGGAAGGGGTCGAAGGGGTGCGGGCAACCAATCTGGTTGTGGGATTGTTTGGTAGGGGTATACGGACATATGGGCGCGCGTCTGTCTGAAGAGTGAGGGGATCAGATAGGAATCCGACTGCAAGAAAGTCCCGTGTCTCTACAGGATTGAGGGACTGTAGGATCGGCCACATGAAGTCGTACATGGGTAGGGCCGGAAGGGAGGCTAGGAGGGTTATAATCCCGTGTCGTACCATCAGCTCCAGTATGTAGTCCCTCATCCGAGATAATGCTACCCTGGATAAAGCATAGGGAGCGGCTAGCATGGAATCGCTTGGGAGGTTCTCTGTGTGGAGGGCGAAGGCGTGGTAACGATGGTACAGGTTGAGGGTAAGAGGGAGGAACTCATTCTGGTCAAACTCGGGCATATGGTTGATCATTAGCACGAGGTGTACGTCCTGCAATATTTTCTCCAATGCTTCCCAGAGTTGTTGCTTGGGAAGTCGATGGAATCGATAGACTTCGCCGAGTGCATTTTCCTCAGTGTGAGAGAGGCGATATCCCTCTAGGGGGTCAGAGACAGAGGTGGCGGGCAGGTAGAGGTGGGTCATGTTTGATCGGACAGGAGAAAAGGTTTACAAGCGCGCTTTTATTCGTTCATTGGGGATCCGCCCATCTCCGATTCAGCATCGGTGAGTCCACTATATGGTCCACCTCCGGTCCAGTCACCTCCCTCCAGTTCCTGTCCTGTGGCGCTACCACCCGTTGATCGCGGCTATGATGGGCGCATCAGCGCCTTATTTTGATCCTGGCCCCCAGTGTGGGGGTCCCCACCCACTATCGGTCCTGTCCGGTTTCTATGGACCCGTCACCCCATGCCACGTATAATAGTGCCTTGTCCCAGACACGTACTTCTACCGCCCAGAACCTTGCTTTCTCTGCAAGGTCGTGGAGTAGGTGGGCAATGTAAAATAATAGGAGGGTGGCGAGGACGAGGAGGACTTCGTAGAAGTCGATGGAGAATTGCATGATGTTATGGTGGGGGGGGGGGCAGTGTGGTAGTAGCGGTAATGCTGAGGAGGTCTGGGGCGAGAGGATGCTTCTTATAGAAATTCTTGCTGTGCACGGACCAGTGTTGTCGTATCAAATCGGAACTGTGGATTCAGGGTTGTTTTTGATCAGGGTGGACCGGGTTCCTACTGCGGAAAGGTACCTGGGTGTCTTGCTTGATAATCCTTTAGTAATTTTCTGGAATTGGCTAGATTGATGGCAGGTTCCCAGGTATTTTCGGCCAATGAATACCCTTTCCATTTAACCAAATATCTTCGTCATCCGAAAGTTCCCCTGTGTGCGAGTATTGCTTCCACTTCGTATTCCTCTTCCCCATTAATAGAGTGAGGGGGTGGCCTAATGAAATTCGGGCCGTGTTCCATTGTTTCGTGAAATGGGGTAAGGAGGGAGGCGTGGAAGACTGGGTGAATTTTCCATGCGGGGGGTAACCTTAATTGGAAGGCTACGCTGGAAATAACTTTTTCGATCTCAAAGGGGCCTTCTCTTTTTGGAGCGAGTTTCTTGGATGGGTAAGGGATTCGTAGATTCTTTCCCTCGAGCCAAACTTTGTCTCCAACCTTAAATGGTTTATATTTGGACCAAGTTCTTTCTTTGAGACGTATCTGGGCGAGTTCATGGGCTGCTTTCGCTTCTTTTCTGGCAGAGTCGAGGATGGTCATCCGCGATTCCAGGGCGGGGAGGAAGGTTTTTCCTATAGTCGGGTATGCTCTGGGTTCGTATCCCATCATGAGGGTGAATGGGGTTTGCTTAGTGACAGAATGGGTAGCAGAGTTATGAGCGAATTCGGCCATCGGGAGGAGATCAAGCCACTTAGCAGGGTTTCCATCACAGAATATTCGGAGATAGGTTTCTAGTTCTTGGTTAACTCGTTCGGTTTCTCCGTCAGTTTGTGGGTGATAGGCTGTAGAGAGGGCAAGGTCATATTGTAAAAGTCGGGCGAGTTCTCTGGCAAATGCCGACGCGAACTGGGGGCCCCTGTCGGATATAACTTTTTCGTGGAGTCCGAACCTTGGGAAGACATTTCTAAAGAAAAGTTCGGCTACCTCGGCAGCGTCGATCGTTTTCTTGCAAGGGAGGAAAATTACCCCCTTTGTAAGTCCATGGTCGACCACGACCAGTATAGAGTCAAAGCCTCGCGAGATCGGAAGATCTGTGATGAGATCCATGGAGATGTTTTGAAAAGGTCGGTCGGCTTCCATTGGGTTGGGGATTGGTGGGGGAACAGTTGGATGGGTGTTGACCTTGTTTGCTTGACAGGTCGCGCATCCTTGAATAAATTTTCGAACAAATGTGGAGAGGCCTGGCCACCAATAGTCTCGTTGAAGCAGAGATAGGGTTCTGAAATAACCGCCATGTCCTCCTGCGGGGGATTCGTGGATTTTAGTGACTAATGAGTTTCGTTGTGGTTCAGGAATGAATAAACGTCCCTTGAAATATAACAGTCCCTCATCCCATTTCCAGTCCTCGGAGCTCGCTCTAGGGAATAGGGAAGATCCCATCTGTGCTGCTGTGATCGCGTCCCTAGCTAGAGGGTCGTCTTTGGTAGATGCAATTATTTTTTCTCGTATGGCGAGGTCGATAAGCTTGATAAAATGATCATCGGGGATAAGAACGACATTTTGATTGTCGTCGGTGGTGTTGATTTCTTCCCTTCTGGACAAAGCGTCAGCTGGGGCCATCTTATTTCCAGGAAGGTTCTGGTATCTGATGTCAAAGTCTTGTAGGAATAACATCCATCTTGCTTGTCGGCGAGATAGTTTGTGGGGTTGCTTAAAGTACGCTAGGTTTTTGTGATCAGTTTGGACGATCACTTGATGCTCGGTTCCTGACAAATAGTGTCGCCATTCCTCTAGTGCTCGAATAACTGCTAGTAGTTCTCTGTCGTAGATATCGTAGTTTCGTTCTTCGTGAGAGAAAGTTCTGGAAAAGTATGCGCATGGGTGGAGATCTCCATTTCCATCAGCTTGCATCAGTACCGCGCCGGAAGCCGTAAGGGAGGCGTCGGTCATAACTATGAAAGGTCTGGTGGAGTCAGGCATTTTAAGGACGGGTTTGGATAGGAAGGCTTTCTGTAAAGTCCGGAAGGCGTCTTCGCATTCGGTTGACCAATTCCAGTTTACCCCTTTCTTTGTTAGCTCGTGGAGAGGTCGACTAATTCCGGAGAAGTTGGGAATAAACTTTCTGTAGAAATTGCAGAATCCGATAAAGGAACGGATTTGTTTTACGGAAGTGGGGGTTTTCCAGTCTTGGATTGCTTTGAGTTTTCCGGGGTCGAGCGTGACTTCTCCTGGTCGAACTATCATTCCCAGGTAGTCGACTTCGGTGATATTGAAGGAGCATTTACTTAGCTTAAGGAATAGGTCGTGGTCCTTCATTCGTTGTAGGACTTTACGGGTTCTTTCCATGTGCTCTTCCTTTTGTTTTGAGGCGATGATGAGATCGTCCATGTATATGATTAACCATCCTTCGGCAATCATGTCGGCGAACACATGGTTCATGAGAGCCTGGAAAGTGGCTGGGGAATTACTTTGCCCGAAGAACATCACTGTTGGTTCGAACAATCCCAGCGGGGTGATAAAGGCTGCTTTCCACCGATCAGGGGGGTGGATCAACACATTGTTATACCCCCATCTGATGTCCATTTTAGTGAAGATGGTGGCATCTTTTAGTTGATCTACGAGCTCGGAGATGCGAGGTAAGGGGTATGCGTTTTTCACCATATGCTCGTTAAGATATCGATAGTCTTGACAAGGACGCAGTCCTCCATCTTTCTTCGGCACGAAGAAAAAGGGGGACGCTTGGGGAGATTGGGATGGTACAATGGTTCCTTTCTTTAGGTTTTCGTTGACGAACGTCTTGCAGGCTTCTAACTCCTTAGGATTTAGTGGATAGATCTTAGCCACTTTTGGTACAAAAGTGTCTTTCAGATCTATATGGTGGTTGTATTTTCGCGAGGGGGGAAGCTTCCCTGGTGGGGGTTCTTCGAATACTTGTCTGAATTCCTCGAGTTCCGGGGGAAGAACGGTTTCTTCCTTTGTTGCCATTTCTTTTTGGGCAATTTCTGTAGAGTGTGTGATTTTCCTGATCACTTCCTTGTAGATATGAGCATCTGGATCGGTTGATAGGTATCGTAATAGATATCGCTGTTCGATGTGGTCCTGTGAGTAGGTTATTGGGTTAATGGTTTCAGGAAGGATAATTTCCCCTTTGGCCCAGTTGATTTCTGGGTTTACCATTCTTAGCCAAGACATTCCTAATATGATGTCCTCTTCTCCACAATTGATGACGAGGAAGGTCTGTCGTTTTAAGTGTAGCGATTCGATTGTTAAAGATAGGGTTACTTTCTTCCGTATCATCCCGTTTTCATTGAGGGTGCCGTCTGCATTTGTAGCCTTGATGGGGATTTTGAGTCTTCGGGTTGTTAGTCCTAGTCGTTCCACTAGTTTTCTGTTTATGAAGCAATTGCTTGCTCCACTATCTACTAGGGATGTTACTTCAGCGCTTTTTCCTGTTTCTTCTTCGTGAATAGAGCTAGGGAGTCGAATTGCTCAGTCTGCGATTGGTGATATAATTACAGGAATAATGGTGGTGGGGACTGGTGACGCTGGAGCACCGTTCCCCTTTAAAAACCCTCGGCTTCTTTCTCCTGGGGTACGGTTTCCTCTTTCGTTTCCGCCCCTTCATCCTTGGAGAAGCATATCTCCAGTACTTTAACCGCTTCGGATCTGGAGATTTTATTCTTCTCCAGGAAGGTTTGAACTTCATCTTCCGCCTGTAATACTCGGGTAGGTGGTGCGTTTCTCGATGGGGGAGAGACTTTCCTGTAGGTTCTTTCTCTAGTCCTTCCTCTGAAGGTCGGTCCATTGGATCGATGGTTCCTTGTGGAACATCCTACCCGGTGACAGATGAAGCATTTGTTGTTCTTTACGTGTTCAGCTCTTTCTACTGGGGAGAGTCTGATGGTGTCGACTTCCATGGCGTTTGGATCTCTGTGGTTTCTTGACGATCCCGCTTCCGGGCGGGTTTGGCCCATTCTGAGTAGCTGGGTTCTAGTCCTGATTTGGTCAAATTGCGCGGCTTTCTCGATCCATTTTGTCCATTTCTCCGGGATCGGATCTACTGCTGTCATGAGGTTTACGATATCCCCATGCACAGCCACTCTGAGTAGATCGATAAGGATCGTGTCTTGATGTCCCATGCCTGCGTTGGCTACTAACAGCTCGAATTGGGCTCTAAAGGTGGGGAATGTTCCTCTTCCCTGTCTTAAAGCATAAAGCTTGGATCGTGCATCGGCTTGGGCATCACCTGGGGAGAATGTCGTGAAGAAGTCTTTTTCCAGCTCATTGAAGGTGATGTTGATCTTTCCCTGTGCCGCATCATCTAGCTTTTGATACCATCCCTCCGCGAATGTGGCTGCAAGTCCCATCTTCATGTTATTCAGGAGAATAACGATTTGCGCCAGCTCATCGTATACTTCGTGGTTAAGCATGAAATAGGCTTTCATGGCTCTGAACCATCTTTTGGCATCTTCGGGTTTTCCACTGAAGTTCTCCGGACATCCCGCTCTTATTTCCGATTTCTTGGTAATGACTGGGGCCGGCGTGATGGGTGCTTGTGGGGTTGGTGCGGCCGGGGGTTGGTTAGTCATGGTTGTTATCGGATGTGGGGGAGATAACTCAATTGGGGATGGTTCTCTCGGTGTTGAAAACCCTGTCCTTTCTTCTACAGGTGATTCCGGGGCGATCGAGATGATGGGCGGAGCTGGTGATACCTGTGAAAGGCGGCGAAGCCTTCTGGGGGGTTGAAATGGATTGGGCGGTATCTGAGAAGGTCCTTGGATTCTTCGTCTTTCGGGTTGTGGGGCGGGGGAGTTAGCGATGTAAGTTTCTTCTTCAGGGTCTGATTCCTCGGGTACTCTGGCTCTGAATCGAGACGTGATTTCTGATCTGGTTCCCTCTGCTTCCTTCAAGCAGGGGTAGGCCTTCCTTCTAGGTTAATCTTGGTCGACCGAACAGGTTTGCGAACAAGGCAATGGTGGCGACGATGGTCTTTACTATTTTCAGGATAGTAGTGGCAGCTAGTACAAAGGCGAGGACTAGTAGGTCCAGCCTTTCTCTTTTAGGCGTTTTCGTAATGGTTGACTAGAGTCCTTCTGCTGAAAAGCAGGGACGAGAATAGAGCTAGTTCTTTTGTTACGCTTGCGTGGAATTATCCAGCAAGGTCAAAGGTTCGACACTTAAGTCCAGAACCAATGAAAGCAACTAGTCGAGCGCACACTCTGAGGTGTAGTGTGAAGACACGAGAGGTTCTCACTAACTGCAACGAGCAGTCTCG
>JBBPTT010000685.1:0-18519 GCA_038094175.1 Boletellus aff. lepidospora
AGAAATGATGCTGTTGATGTGTTTGATGGTCTGAACAGCATTAAAGGCCTCTCCAGTGGTGATTGGAGTGATAATGGTTTATCTAGAGCAAGTAGAAAGCTTTGAAGGACAACCAGCAGAGGAAGTAAATCAGTTTGTTGGAACTAGGTATGCCTTAAGCCTCAGCATTCATGGAGCAAACGGTCATCATTAGTCATACCTAGGTATGCCTTAATCTAGGTATGATATAAGAATGATGAAGAATGGTATGGTGAGGATGTGACTCACCCTCAGTGTTCATGGAGTGAATGGTGAGGGAAGAGGGGAAGGAAAACAAGCTTGTTATATACTAAAAGTTGTGGCATTCCAATGGGTGATTCCATGTGCCATCAACCTGCAGTGTCATGTGCCAATACACCCCTTTGAGGGCACAAGGAAAAAAAAAACATGGAGAAAGAAAGATGAAAAAAAGATGACACAAACAGGAAGGTCATGAAAGGCCCATAAGAGTACGGAATCACATGAAGCTTTGATGGGGAAGTGGTTTCATAAAGGCGTCCACAGGGTTATTGTGGCCAGCAACATGATGAAGTAGAATTTGGTTGAGGGTGATGCAATTGTGTGTTATGCTGAATGCATGTCTAGTGTTGTTCCAACAACCTGTGGAAGGGTGGACTCTCATGAAGAGGTTGCAGCATCCTATCCACCTAGGAGAACAAGGGAAAGATGAAGGACTCAAGAGTCAAGACAGAGGAGCAACAAAAGACTATGTGTTATTGTGTAGAACAAGAGTGAGGAGAATATGTGTGTAGTAACAGTATATATAGGCTAAGATGAGTCAGCATCAATGCCTATGGAATGAGGTAGAATGATGAAGTAAGCTGCAACTATCAAAGTGCAGCAGGTACCAGGTACAAGTGGTAACTAAGGGAAATAATCTGAGATGACTCGGATGTCACAGGAGAATGGACCAAAGACAAATAGGAAGTGATCAAAGTGTTCAGAAAAGATAAGGGGGCTGGCATGATGGAGTGAAAGGATAGAAACAAGATAGATGTGAGGGGTGAAGGAGAAAATTGTAACATTGTGCAGGAAATGATGACAAATATTGATGTGCTTCACCTTGGTGTGATGAGATAGGTTGTTACTGAGTACAATCGCACTATTGTTGTCACACAACAGCAGAGAAGCAGTGATCTGATGGTGGCCAATGCCAGCAAGGAGAGCACAGAGCCATATAATTTCCTGCCAGGCCTCCGATGCAGCCACATATTTGGCCTCACAGGTGGACATGGCAGTGAGATGTTGCCATTGTGAGGACCAGGAGACAAGTCCAGAGCTGAGAGAGATGCAATAACCAGAGGTGGATTGATGGGTATCCAGGCACACCCCATAGTCACTGTTGTTGAAACTGTGGAGTTGAGTGACATGTTCACCTCCAAGAACCAGATGCAAGTCTCGAGTACCCTTAAGGTAGCAAACCACATGCTTAGCTGCAGTCCAGTGCGATGAATGGAAGCAGTCAAGGAAACAAGAAAGATGACACACCACATAAGTGATGTCCAGTCAGGTGCCAATTGCAAGGTACATGAGGGAGCTGACCAATTCCCGATAAGGAGTGTTCACCAGCAGGATCTGTTCTTCCACAGTCGGTGGACCTGCAGGATGCACAAGCTCCAGACCAGAGACCATCAGGATAGACACAGGGTTAGCATCAGCCAATCTGAATTGGGAGATGATGTGGTCAAGCAGAGCTGTCTGAGATAATGACACTGTGTGAGCATGTTGGTTCCGGGAGATGGCAATGCCAATGTGGAAATGAACATCACTGACATCTGACAATTGCCAACACATCCGAAGTTGTTCTTTGAAATGTGTGAGAGCTGCATGAGAGTTGCTGAGCATGAAGAAGTCGTCCACATGGACAGTTAAGATAACAATACCATGAGAGTCGTGATGGAAATACACACAGAATTCATAAGGGAGCTACGTGAAGTCCCAAGAGACAAGTTGGGCATTGAGAGTTTTGTTCCAGACATGGCCACCTTGTTTCATGCTGTAGAGCACACATTGCAATTCCCAAACATAATCTTCATACCTGGGTTCGACAAATCCATCAGGCTGCTCCATGTAGCACACTTCATCAGCATCCAAAGCACCATTCAAGTATGCTGTCTTAATGTCTAATTGTTCCATCTCCCAGTTCAAAGATGCACCAAGGTGGGCAAGTACATGGAATGACTCCATACAAGCAGTGGGTGAAGAGGTTGCTGTGTAATCCTGGCCATAGATGGCTGTATACCCATGACACACATAGCAAGCCTTGAAGCATGTAGGGTGCCCATGTTCGTCATGTTTCAATGTGAAGACAGGATGACCACACATGATATGACAGCCTGGAGGGACACTTGAGTGAGGGATGAGATGATACACCCCCAGGTTGTGGAGAGAGGTGAATTCTTCCTCAAGGGCAGCTCACCATTCTGCCACGAATGGGGACCATTGTGCTTCCGCCCAGGTCTGAGGGTCAGGTGGGATATCTGGTGAGTCACTTGTGAATACAAAAGGGATACCTTCATGGTCACTATTTGGCTTGACATCATCATCATCAAGTGGCAACAAATGTGGCAATGTTGAGTTGTCTAGAGATCCTAAAGTGACAGATGGGCTGATTGACAAGAATGCCATGGGAAGTGCATGTTGAATGTCATCAGCAGCAGCAGGGGGAGCAATCATGGCTTACAAGGGAGGCACAGAAGGTAGACTAGATGGAGCAGGGGTCGAAGCAGCAGTCATATGGGGAAGGGGCATAGCAGATGGGTTGACCAGTCCTGGCAGAGGAGGAGTAGCACTTTCTATGGTAGAGTTGCCAACACCAGCTCTGGAGGGAATCAGGCAAATGGAATAGCCATTAAAAGCAAGAGAAAGAATATTTTCCTTCTAGGAAGAGGAAATAGGATACATGATGGGATTAAAGAGTCTCAAGAGTGTTTATCCAGCTTAAAGAGCTTTATTATAGATTAACATAACCATGGTAACAATATATTAATTTTTGGTTGCTATGGACACAGTGGAGCATCAGATTCTGACATGTTCAAATGACACTCACATAATTGTCCCAATGAGTGTCAGTTTTGAATGATGTATATCTCCATGGGTACTAATCCAAATTACATAATGTTTTTACCCAAATCTAGCCAAGGGTAGATATTTCATTTCATTCACTGACACTTTGTTTATACTTGTTTTCCTTCCAGAAGTATTCAACAAACAACCAAAAAATGTAAAACATTGGGACAATTTTGTGAGTCACTGTATATAGTTGGACCCACCTTGTACCATAGCTCCCCAGCTAGTTCTACACAATCTATGTGTAGTTTTCTGGCCTCCATGAGACTGCTAAGTCACAGTTAGTGAGATCCTCTTGTGTCTTTGCACTACACCTCAGAGTGTGCACTAGCCTAGTATCTTTGTTTGAGCTCAGACTTATCATCTGATCTCTTGACTTGCTGGATAACTCCACACAAGCATAACAGTATGCATCAGAAATCAGGCAAAGTCTTTTTTGTCTTTTCTCAGCTTATTGGCAGCTTATTTAGGTTTATTCAGCTTATTTTCATGCTTAGCTGAACGCTTAGCCATCATAAGCCAAATAAGCCTAAATAAGCTGCTGATAAGCCAAGAAAACACTTTGCTCAATTTGCTGATGCAGCACATGTCAACCATGATGGGCTGTACATCTATTAGTTTGATTGTGTTCACATTGTATTGAATGTTCATGGCAAGTTATGTAAATACATATGTGAGCATAATCGCAAACCTTGGGAAGCGAGATAGACCACAAGAAGATTGAGCTTGCAAGTAAATCGGGAATGGGTCATGGCAGTATCCGGCTGCCAAAACGACATCGTCCGGCGTCACGTAAATCTCACATCGTTCCCTGTGTCCTGGCCGAGCCGGTTGATAGTTATCACAGACAGGGGATCTATGCCAAGTCCATCATCGTGCTTGGATTCCACCGTTTGTTGTACATTAACTGCAATCTTTAAGCGAAGACGTAGAGGTGAAGGAGAAAATGAAAGTCAGGACGCCACGTCGATAGGAACATGGAGAAAAAGGGCAAAACGAACTGGTTGGCAGTGCTTTAAGTCCACGGGCTGTAGCAGACACCCACCCAGGGACATCTATGTCCGCGTTGGCGAAGCAAGAGCGGCGGAAAGAGGTCAAGTTCAGTGATCCGCGACATGGTTCCACTTCGGCGACGCCGACTTACAGAATATGGTTGTGAATAATACAGGCGCGCATCCTCGCCGCTATTCCTAAACGCGTGTCGGGCCGGTGCACCGATAGGTGGGGGTATTGGATTGCTTATGTTGTACCTCTGTGGGTTGCGGAAAATGGTGCGCGCATTGAGACTGTTGAGCAAGGCGTCAGCACGGCGTTGTAGTGGTCTGGTAATGAGGGGACGAACGTCGCAAGCAGGAAGTTGGCGTGCACTGGATGGGTTAGATTTGAATGACTGTGAGTACAATTCTTTGATACGAGATGGCTCGAGGACCTACATTTTGCGATGACAAAATGAATACCAAGAGATATCCCGGAATAAGACGGTATCACAAGCCGCTGGCGAGTCGGGACGATGATTGCATCACATAAACAGCAAGGGCACGGCTAGTCACTTACGCAGATAAGTGATGCAGTTGCAGCGAGACTGGTGTGGTTGTCATTCGGTCATCTAAGCTGTGAGTACGTTTGCGTGGGTGGCTCACCTTGTAATCGACCCATTTTGCACAGTCCAAAGCGTTAGGGTATCGATGATGCGATTTGTGCTTGAGTCAAACATCAACGATATCCATCCATGGAGGTACGAACGTAGGATAATAACGCACCTCGGTATCCGCGAGCGGTTGGACCGCAAAAAATAGCAAAGGCAAATTGTAATCACGACGTCGACGAGCGCAGACAGGCACAATCCCAATGTGATGATCCACTACGGTATTTTGTCAAGAACTATCGCCAGCACAGAACGAGGGAGGCGAACCGACGGAAAAGGCGCTGAGAGGGCGGAATAACGTTTCAGCTTGATCCTAGAAAGCGGCTTGAGGATTCGAAAGGTCATAGTGTGACCCCCCACTTACATTTCAGCTGTAGATACTACACGGAAAAAAATGAACATTGCTTAGGGAGGAGTGGCATGAAAACGCTCACCACATGCAGAAACTGTAAACCATGTATGAGAAGCGTGCGACGCCATTTGAAATGCCACGTACTCAGCCGGCAAGATGAGCAGATAAACTGAATATATGTTGCTGGTCAGATTCGGGAACTGATGTGTTATTATCCAAGGCACCTACCAATGGTAAAGCAATTGTGAGCTTCTCCTTTTGCACTACGCACAAACACGTGTGTCATCGACACGTATGACAAAAGAAAGGTGAGAGTAGAGCAGATACCAACATTTGTACAGCCGGTACGCGAAGAAACTAGGCGATAATGCCGTCAGTGAAAATGCGCCGGGTGATTCCGAGATGTCCACCTTTGTACCAGGAATGTTATCATTGCCTACATACACGGATTCCATCAGAACACTTTCTTTGACGCATACAAGACATCACCGCACTGTCACCGTAATCGATAGCTAAAAAAAAAATTAGTATCGTCGTGATAAGTCCCAGAAGCGTTCGTACTCCAACACCCCTGTGCACACGCATCGATCAGCACTCAAATAGGTTTCCATGTCACAACAACCTACCAAGGAATGATGTCTAAATAGTTCAAATCCCCGAAGTGAGTGATCGACATATTCCAAAGGGCAATAGCAATCAGCGTGGAGTGCAACAAGTCGAGGAGCCTGCGGAAGATTCATCAGTGTCCGACGACTGTAATGGTGTCCAAGTATCAGAACGCACCAGGTCACTGTTACCTAAGAGTAGCCATCCGAGGCATGTCAGACTCTGAGCGAGAGAGGGATTTGCTAGACATAACTCACGAGGGACTTTGTTGGCCATGGGTCCTTAGAGTAGGTCTGCACGTACACTACAAACTGCACATTGACGCATCCAGAGAGACTGTCAAATATTGAAAACAGTCGATACGAGCGTTGTAGGCTGCTCACCCAAAGGCCAACAACCCGCCGAGAAGGAACGAACCATAATCCGCACCAACGCTCACGACGGGGGGCATACTAGCAGGTCGGCGTCAGAGGGGTGGTGAGGGAAGAAGGATCTTACTTTTATACGGGCACAACGGCAACAAGCTTAGAAAACGGCACAGCCCCCAGCTGATGGTCGATTCTCCTTCACCAGGAAGCGATCTGTTCAATAAGTAATCCTCTGTGTGGGCGGTGCGGGCGGTGTATTGCAGACTTCGCGAGATTCCAAGTCACTCTTGTGAAGGGGGTATCAAATAGGCATGCAGCCAGGTGCAGACACTCGCCACTGAACTAGATTCACTACAGAGCTTGATACAGTGAGTGATAGGCAGTGTTTCCATATCATTTTGCTGTTCCAAAAATGGGTAATGAACAAGGCAGTACGTCGCAACGTTCCAATGCCCAGACTGCAAGACAGGACATGTGTAATCGAGCATGGAGGGGCAGCTCCCTGGCAAAATGCTGTCACCGCGGGAGAACCACAAGGGCCCGAAAAAGTGTGCTGCGGAGACCAATGTGGCAGTGCAGGATCCGGAGTAGAGGCGAAGAGACGGGGTGCCAGAGGTCCGGAGTTCGGACAAAGCCGAGGAGGTTGAGGACCCAGAGAGGGCAGAGGGCACGGAGCGAGAGTTCCATCATCGTCGCACGTCGGAGGGTAGAGCATCCTGGCTGGTCCATCTGGTGTAGTGATGTTAAAGGCCTGGCCTGGCCTGAAAGCCCTGGCTTGGGCCTGGCATGGTAGGGCCTGGCCTGAAAAAAATCCTAAGCCAGGCCCTAGGTCTGTATGTCATTCCACCAACATTGGAGAACCTGCCCTACACAGACTTGTTCTATGGTGACTATGGAGACAAGGAAGAGGAACCCAGTTTGTGGTTCACAGTTTTCATAATTTCTCAGCATTTTGTCTGCTGCCAATGCCTTCATTACCAACAGTGATAGTGTTCCCAGTGAACACATGGCTTACAATACCTCCAACCACCAATGACTCCAAGGATGCCAACTCCACAAGAATGTCTGGTGAAGATATACTCACCGCAAGCATCACAGAAATGGATGAACCCATCTTTACCAGACTGACACCTCTAGGTCCATTCCACCCACCATGAGTAGCAGCCATTATTGGTGTGGTTACACTAGGCAATGTGAACAATGAACAATGGCAATGTATCCATAACCTCATCAAAGAATATGCTGACATATTTGCCCTATCAGTAAAGGAGGTCAAACCAGTATCATACCTGAAATACTGCCTGGATATACCCAACAATATATCATTCTCTGTAAAAGTCAACCAACACCTGCTAACATTTGCAAAGAAAGAATTCTACTTCCTGTGCATCCAAGAATTCATAGAAGCAGGTGTTCTCAGACCAATACACATCAGCCAAGTCAAGGCTGTCCACCTGACAGTTCTAGCACACCATGCACATAATGCACCAGGTCTCACCATGGAGGAGATACACCAGGAAATCAATGAACAATGCATTGCACTAGGTGAGCCACCAGACCCAAGCATCCCATGATAGGTAAAAAGCACTGCTCCAACAGAAATAATGTCATCACCAATGAAGGACAAACACAAGTGGCACATCACACAAAATTTTAGCCAGTTAAACTGCATCTGCCAAATCACTCAAATGCCACAAGGGGACCTATGTGCCAAACAACAAAGACTAGCAGATCACCAATACCTGTGTGTTATCGATTTCACATCAGGCTTTTATGTCCTAGAGGTAGAAGAATCAAGCCAGCCCTACCTCTGCATCTATACAGAAGGAATTGGATACCATGCATACACACGAATGCTCATGGGTATTTTCAATGCACCATCATGGTTCTGTGACATGATTGGTCATAGGTTCAAGGATCTCATCACAAAGCTATGTCTTGAAGCTTTCATTGATGATAATGCCATGGCAGGTAATAAATTCACAGAACTACTAAATCACATATGGATCTTTCTCACCCATTGTTGGGAACTCCGACTATCTATATCCCCAGCAAAGACCCAACTGTTCATACCCGAAGCCATCTTCGGTGGGTCACATGTGGGTCACAAAGGCATCTTACCCGACCCCGCAAAACTCTCAGCTGTAGTCAGCTGGCTGGTCCCAGACATGCTATTAGACCTTATGAAATTCCTAGGCCTAACAGGCTACTTCCACTCACTGATCAAGGACTATGCATGAATTGCGAGTCCATTGACAGACTTACAGCATAACCTAGACCTACCACAACCAAGTGCAAAGTTAGGTAAATGCAAATATCAACAACTCTTATGAGACCACAAGCTAGTGCCATATTGGACAGCAAAGCATCACAAGATGTTCATATGCCTCAAAAAGTTACTCACTGAGGAACCAATCCTTCGTGCACCTTGATTTGATGGTATGCCCTTTATCATAATAACTGATGGGTCCAAAGAAGGCTTTGGAATGGTATTGCTGCAATGTCATGAAGTTACACTCTCTAATGGAGAGCAAAGAGTGGAAATGCACCCTATAGGATATGCATCAAAACACACTTCAACAACCAAGGAGTGCTACAAGCCATACATTCTCGAGTTTGCAGTGTTGAAATTTGGACTTGATCATTTCAGTGACACCATATGGGGCTTTCCAGTAGAACTTGAGACCAACTGCTTATCCCTATGGGATACAGTACAAAATGAGAACCCAAACTGGACTCATGCATGATGGTGGGAAGGAATAGCCATGTATCAAATTGTCAGTATATGACATCATGCTGGTAAAACAAATGTTGCCACTGATGCACTTAGCTATATGTTCACCAGACAAGAATGTACAGACACAGATGGAAGCACATGGATGGTATGCAAAGACTGGGAGGCATCACATGGTATTGTCAATGATCTCTTTGGAATAAACATAGAACACACAGCACTAACCCTAAAGGAACACTTTCATGAGGAACCAACATTCCTAGAAGTTATAGAGGCCATGTTAGACCTAGATGGAGACAAACCTGAACACACTTGCAAACGTGCACGCCATTGAGCACAAGGATTCTTGATCGAAGATGACTGCCTATGGTGCATCCCTGATGGGAAATCAATATGTGCACAAGCACAAGTAGAATGCATACCACAAAAAGAAGTGATTGAGATGGCCAAACACAAACATGCATCCAACAGTCATTGGGGACGTGACCTGACAAAGCTCAAACTCATGGATCACATCTATAGCTCACACTTGGACAAATTGATATGTATTGCCCTAGCTCAATGTCCACAATGCAAGAACTTTGGTACCACACATCTACACTCCCTTCTGTACCCCATCACACACTGGCACCCCTTCAAACTACTTGTCGCCAACTATCTCTCCTTGCCAAAAGGGAAAGGTGGCTACCACACCATGCTGCTTATCCTAGATACCTACTCCCAATATGTCTGGGACTTCAAACTCAAAACAAGTGGCACAGCCCATACCACCATCAATAGGCTACAGACCATCACTCATATCTTCCAAAAACCTGAATCACTCATGACAGATGGGGGATCGCATTTCAACAATGGTAATGTATGGGCATGGTGTGAGGCAAATGGCACTAAGCACCATGTTACAGCAGCATATGCACCATGGATAAATGGCCTTGTCGAGGGCACAAACAGCAAACTACTCAGGCACCTGAAGCACCTATGCAGCCCAGATCTGGGAGAGGACAACTATACAGAAGCATCACCACAAAGCATTGCACACAGCTGGCTGGACCACTTCAACATGGCCATATGACAACTAAACAAATGCATCATCCCAGCATTTCAATTATTGCCCAAAGAACTGCTCCTTGGACTGATAGTAAACACAAATCCCACTCCCATTTCCAATGCTACTGACGAACCCACTACTGACATGGTTATTATACAGATGGCATATGTAAACCAACAATGTGTAGATGGCCTGGATTGTATCACTGCATGTTACAGTTTTTCCCTTTCTTCTCTTGATAAGTTCCCCCACTTTCAACCTGATGACAATGACTACCAAGAACCCTAGGATCTCATAACATCAGCTGAACCATGGCTATCGGCAACCACCCTATTAATATCTGCCTTACCTTCACATCGTCACTCCTTCACATCATCACCTCTTCACACTTTCACCATCTCACAATGATGGTAATCATGCATAGCCTTTCAGCCACCATCTTTTGATCCCTTGATCCTATCATTGATGCTGCACATTGATGCATCAATCACCTTAGTTACCTATGACTCATTCTAACTCATCATGGCTATGTACACAGCCCTTCCCTGCACTATATAGTTGAACCCACTGTGTACCCTAGCTCCCCAGCTAGTTCTATGCAATTTATGTGTAGTTTTCTGGCCTCCATGAGACTGCTAAGTTGCAGTTAGTGAGATCCTCTTGTGTTGTTGCACTATACCTCAGAGTGTGCACTAGCCCAGTGTCTTTGTTTGAGCTTGGACTTATCATCCAATCTCTCGACTTGCTGGATAACTCCATGCAAGCATAACAAAAGAACTAGCTCTTTTCTCATCCCTGCTTTTCAGCAGAAGGACTCTATTCAACAACTATGAAGTCATCTTCAGGAAGAAGATTGGACCTGCTAGTCCTCACCTTTGTTCTAGCTGCCACTACCATTCTAGGATTGGTAGATACCATTGTTGCCACCATCACTTTATATGCAGTTCTATCCTGTCAACCTGGGCTGATCTAGTAATCAACATGTAGGAACCCAGAGGAACCAACCCAGAGACATCTATGGATGAAGAAGAGTTGTCACCACAATGGTGAACTCAAAGTCAACCAGCAGAATGAGAGGGTACCTGGCAAGTCCCTCTACCACTGATCATGTTTGGAAAGTCTACCAGATAACCTCATCTCCCAGGAAGGGAGCTGTCGACATCTAGCAGCCGCAGAAGGATACATGGACTGATCCATGAACCTGCTGCTCCACCATCTAGTCCACAGTTGATACCTGATGCATGGAAGAGACCCACCATCCAACATGAAAGAGAGATTATGTCATCCCCAAGATCACTGGCTAGAAGAATCATCAGATCTTCTATGGAAAGCTGAGAACACATTGCAAGATCCTCAGGATCATAGGAATCAGTAACCACAGCACAACCACACCACCCTGAGATAGCAAGAATAGAATCCCCTACCTGAACACCTGTTGTCATCCCCTCCCTTCTGGAATCTATTCAAGCAGAACAACCCCAACCAGATCAACAGATGGAAGGAGACCCTCATGCTCACATCACCCTTGCTGAGTTGCTGCCCATTCCCATACCTACCTCTCGCTTTAACCCTACATTTCTCATCTCAGCTCCTTTACCCGCCCCCACTACTCTGATAGCATCCTCCTTCCTTTGAGAAGAATCTGAAATCTGTGCTGGAAATCCAGGCCCTTTTAATGGAAAACCAGAAGATGCTAAACAGTGGTTTCATGCAATGAAAGCCTACTTCACAATCAATTATGAAGTCTACGATGAGCTGGTGCAGATTGTAATCCTCCTCAACAATTTAAAGACAGGGCTTGCCACCACCTTCGCCAAAGGATGGTACCAGAAAATTGACAACATGGTAAAATCCTCTGGATGGATTCAACTTGCTTTTGAAGACTTAGAAAAAGATTTCTTTGTCACCTTCTCTCCTGGAGACACTCAGGCAGACACCTGTAGCAAACTGTATGCCTTATGACAAGGACAGGGAACATTCCCCACTTTCCATGCTCAATTCAAGCTTCTAGTGGCTAATGCCAGTATGAGTCAGCAAGATGTCTTACTCATCGACCTCCTCAAGGTCACCATTCACTTCAATATCATAAACCTGATGACAGCAGTCAATCCACCACCAAATTCTTGGCAGAAATGGATGGAAAAGGCAGCTCAATTCGACCTTATCTAGACTTGCACAAGACAACTACAGGCGAGCTGACCTGACCCTAACAATTATACCGAATCAAGAATCCCTGACAATGAAAACTCAGATGCTATGGACATAGACACTAATGACATGGACATTGATGTCATAGCAACATTGCCAAAGAAAACCCAAGGTCAAGGAAACAAGGAATGTTTCCTTTGACAAATAGGACGTTCTACTAAAGAACAAGTAAACCAATTCCTTAGGAAAGGAACACAACAAGGCAATAGGCAAGTTCTGCCTTCTGTTCACAAGACCCTTAATACTCAGAAAATCGAAGCAGACAACCCAGTAGCTCAAGTAATGAGAGAACTAAACATCTCCCCAGAAGATGCTTTAGAAGTCCTCCACTTTACATGGCCAGATAAAAGAGGATCACCAGTAAAAACATCAGATACCTGGACCAAGAAAACCTCAATAGTGTTATGATTTTCTCCTTCGTTCCTCATATCTACTTGGTTTCCATCCTTTCTCTCCATCGTGCCGGCCCCCTTATCTTTTCCAAACACTTCAATCATTTCCTATTTATCTTTGGTCCATTTTCTTGTGTCATCCAAGTCATTTCAGATTACTTCCCTTAGTTACCATCTGCCCCTGGTACCTGCTGTGCTTTGATAGTAGTAGCTTACCTCACCCTTCTACTACATTCCATAGGCTTCAATGATGACTCATCTCTGCCTATATATACCATTACCACTCATGTACTTCCTTACTCTTGTTCTGTGCAATACTACACAGTGTTACAGGATGATATTTCTGACACTCTGATTTCGCTTCATCTTATCTTATCTCATCTTATCTGACATTCTTATGATTAGATTACGAGGCTATGGCCACTTCACGATCCAACCACGATTCCCCTTATGACTACTCACACCTCACCAATGCCTTATGTTCATGGCTATGTACACTTCCATTCTGATGCCTTATGGTTAGCACATGTAGATACATGCGGACTCCTCACCGTAGATCGCTAGATACGACTACAACATGTACATACGATAGGATGTATATATACTCAAGGAACCTCTGGCTGGTTCCCCAGTCAAGTTCACTTGAGCTTCTCCCTTCCTTTGGGCTATGGCCCTCCTCCAAGTCGCTTCTCGCTTCACCTGCACTTTATTGTGGGTTTGAAGGTGTTTCACTTGAACTTGACTGCTATAACCAAGCCCGGCATATGTTGCCCCCTTGGTAGACGAGACCATAAATGTGGAAGAAACCCAGAATGGTCAGATGACGAATCATGAATGCTGGTATTAATGAATTTTGCCAGATGTGATAGCAGGAAGAATTATTTAGGAACGCTGCCTCTTTCCCCTACACACCCATTCAGATCGCCCTTAAGGGGCCTGCCGAGGCCTTTAAGGAGGTCCAGAAGTCACCCTCATGCTTGGACCCTGACAAGAAACAAGCATGGGATGGGTGCCTGGACTTAGTCAGCCAAAGGGCTGTACTCAGAAGGATCAGTGCCATAAGAGAGGCTAACCATAACTGATCATAATTGATGAAGCAATCTGATGGATCTTAGATCTCAGATTCATTGCAGAAGAAGAAGCAGGGACAGTCTGCTACCTCATGGCCTCTGTGCTGACCACATGCCTTGCTGTTTCCTCACCACTCTGATGCTTCTGGTGCCTGATAATGTAATCACACCTTCGATGTTTCACAAATCACACTTCTTTGATGACCAAGAAGTTCGATTAGAAGAAAACCCCCTCCCCTCATCTCTATATGTCCAAGAAATTTATCTAAGATCACCAGGATCTAGATCCGCCCCTCTGCCCCCTTCCCTGATGACTACCATGCCACTCCCTCGTCCTCTATGACCTCCTCTGGCACTGCCTGCTGCCCCCACTCGCTCTGAAGTAAAGAAGAAACAAAAAACGCCCGAGCCGGATCCTCGAGCACTATGGGACCTATGATGAGCTCCCCATTCTCTCCTGGCCACTGAAGGGCCTCTGGGACCGCCCCCTGAACCTCCTCCACCACTACTTCCTCGGTCACCATGATCCCCGACTCCGGCCATTCCCTATTTCTCAGGCTAAGCAACGGAGTTAGCCGGCGTGTTCAGAAGAGTACCCCAAGAGGGATCGACAGCGCCCCACCCACTATGTCTCTGGCCCTGCTGCGCAGGTGTCACCCATTTGAATGGAAACGAGTTCCCCCGGGTAACTGAAGGAACGAACCTGCAGGGACCAGAACCTCTGAGAGAGGGCTAGGTGGTGCAGAAAATATAGAAACAAGCCCAGGAGGGCGCAGAAGAGGATGAGCTGGAGCTCTTCGTAGCTGAGGGTGAACTGCATTGTGGGGATGAAAAAGATATGAAGGGGTTGATGGCGAAAGGACAGCCTAGACGACGGCCTTTTAAACCCCAGGTCCTTGAGCACGGACCATGAAGATATTTACCACGAGGATGCAAGGAGGATGCCACGCCTCTCACGGCGCCCTTGCCTCACCGATCAACTGAGGTAACCGGGACGGAGCTAAGAAAGCCACCCTAGACCCAACCTCATTCAATGACGACACGATGACTTCCCTGAGCCGACACGACCGAGCCTCTAGCCGAAATAACCGGGCCAAAATGACCGCGCCCCACATTATCCTCCGAAATGAGGCTAAACTACCCTTAACTGATGCCCTCCTCCGAAATGAGGCTAAACTACCCTTAACTGATGCCCTCCTCCGAAATGAGGCTAAACTACCCTTGATGAAATACTTACCTCCGGAACGAGGTTAAACTATGAAGACCCCCATACGAATCAGGCCCAAGACGACCGGTGCCTCTTCCCTCCCCTAACATTATAACGCTCATGACACCCATAAAAGGAAATAAACCCCTGAGGCAGGCCCTCTTATGCTTACCCCCGGGCCGACATGACCGCGCCTATCTCTTTAAAAGTTCATGCCTTTACGACAAAGAAAACTCAAGTAAATCCCTGGGCAATGACCCTTACACTCCCAGATTTGGAGCAGAAGTCTCATGAAATTTGACAAATTTTTTTTCGCTCACTGGCTGCTTCATCGGGACGATGAAGTTTAGAAGGAGGATAGGGAGTATAGGGACTAATACGAGCGACTGGCAAGGAGCTCGAGATATTTTACAAGGAAGTCCCACGGACAACGAGAATAACTATCGAAGAGACTCCTGAGAAGGGAGCAAGGACTTAGTACCGATACGACCGAGAACAGCCTCTCATGAAGGACAAACCACGAACAAAAACATTTTTTTGAAGTACTTTAAATTTTTCATTTTCACGAAGTTGACACTCTTTTACGATAGCTTTTACGACTAGATTCAACGGAATCTTTTACGATAGTTTCTTACGATTTAGAATCTTACGCTAACGACGCCGATATGACAGGCACCTCACGCGATTTACGAAATCATTCACGCTAAGCGATGACTCTCTTTTACGACTTCACGCTCACAAATCCTTACGATTAGAAGTTCTTTATACTTCGACGACGCGTACCTCTGGCTTCATCTGGAATCTGAAGCATAGAAGGAGGATGGTGTTACAGGATGATATTTCTGACACTCTGATTTCGCTTCATCTTATCTTATCTTATCTGACATTCTTATGATTAGATTACAAAGCTATGATACCTTCACGATCCAACCACGATTCCCCTTATGACTACTCACACCTCACCAATGCCTTATGTTCATGGCTATGTACACTTCCATTCTGATGCCTTATGGTTAGCGCATGTAGATACATGTGGACTCCTCACAGTAGATCGTTAGATACGACTACAACATGTACATACGATAGGATGTATATATACTCAAGGAACCTCTGGCTGGTTCCCCAGTCAAGTTCACTTGAGCTTCTCCCTTCCTTTGGGCTATGGCCCTCCTCCAAGTCGCTTCTCGCTTCACCTGCACTTTATTGTGGGTTTGAAGGTGTTTCAAAAGCCTTGTAAGTGTAGAATGGAAAGAATTCTTTCAGGGATGCAATTGATAGCGAGACGAAGGGGAAGGCCATAACTAGTGGAGTTATCAAGAGGAGCAGTGCAAAAATGAAGAGTTTGTGTAAGAGAACTATCATGAAAAAGGTGTACTAGCTCCTGGGAGATCTCATCCTCCAGATATAGAGGGAGAGCTTCCAGTGCAAGAACCAGGGTTGGGTCTGACAAAATAGCAGCATAGAGGGAATGTGCTGTGACATGAGGGAGATGGATGGCTTGTACTGGGATGTTGCGAAGGGTAGCACGACAAACGGAGGTGGCTGAGATGGAAGATGAAGCAGAAGAACGAGGCAAGGTGGGGATGGACATGGAGGGAAAAGATCAAGTGTAGAGCCAGTAAAGAGTGAAGAAAGCGACAAGGAGGGAAATGAAGAGAAGGGCAGAGAGGAGGGGAATAAAAGGACGAAGAACTAGGTACATTCGGATCTATAGTAGGTGATGGTCTCTCTTGTATTTAGATAGAATGAGGGGGGTGTGACGGAGATTACTTTCGGGTTCCCAGGTATTTTCTGATGAGCCATACCCTTTCCATGCAGTCAGGTACTTGTATCGGCCAGGGGATCCCCAGTGTGCGAGGAGTGCCTTGACTTCATATTCTTCTTTATCAGCAATCAACATGGGCAGTGGCCTGGGAAATGATGGTCCATGTACATCAGTCTGTTTAAAGGGAGATAAGAGCGAAGCGTGGAATACATCATGGATTCTCCAAGTGGGAGGAAGGTGGAGTTGGTAAGTGATCGGTGATAGGACCTGAGAGATCTCAAAAGGTCCATGTTGTTTGGGGGTGAGTTTCTTGGAAGGGTATGGAATGTGGAGATTAGTGGCTTCAAGCCAGACTTTATCTCCTACCTTCCAGGGGGAGAATGAGCGAGTGGAGTGTCGAGTCATTGCCAGTCTGGCAGACTCGTGAGCAGCCAGGGCTTCCTCTCTGGCTTGGGTGAGGGAGGAGAGGCGATTCGAGAGGGCAGGGATGAAGGTCTTTCCCAAAGAGGGGTAGGTGCGAGGTTCATAACCTAAAAGGAGAGAGAAGGGTGATGCTTTGGTGGAGCTATGGGGGACGGAGTTGTGGTGGAACTCTGCAGTTGTCAAGAACTCAGACCAGGCACTCGGGTTGTTAGAGAAAAAGATGTGAAGGTAGGTTTCAAGTTCCTGGTTGATCCGCTCAGTTTGGCCATCAGTTTGGGGGTGATAAGTGGTGGAGAGGCGAGTGTTGTACTGGAGAAGTCTGGCTAGCTCTTGGGTGAAGGCAGACACGAATTGGGGTCCTCTGTCAGAAATAACAGAGTCATGTAGTCCAAACCATTTGAACACATTGTTAAAAAATAGCTTAGCTACACCAGCAGCATCGATGGTTTTGTTGCAGGGGAGGAGAATTACCCCCTTAGTAAGCCCATGGTCGACCACGACCATGACAGAGTTGAAACCCAAGGAGGGAGGGAGATCAGTGATCAGGTCGACCGAGAGCTGTTTAAAGGGTAGGGAGGAGGAAGAGGGAATGGGAGAGACTGGGGGAACGGTGGGGTGAGTATTGACCTTTGACTGCTGGCAGATGGTGCAGCCAGCCACGAAGTTGCAGATGAAGGTGGCAAGGCTGGGCCACCAGAAGTCTCTCTTGACTAGAGCCTTGGTGTGAAACTGGCCAGTGTGACCCGAGGTGGGTGAGGAGTGTAAGGAGTGTAGGAGGGAGGAACGGGCATCAGGTGGGACATAGAGGTGATCCCAAAAGTAGAGTTTGCCATCGTCCAGTGACCAGTCAGAGAGGGAGGAACAAGGAAAGAGGGGAGAGCCATCCTTCAAGGCATTCACTGCTCGTAGGACCAGGGGGTCTGATGCCGAAGAGGATTGAATGTGCTGTGCCAGGGAGAGGTTGAAGGCTGAGATAATGGCAGGTTCGGGGATGATGGGGGTGATGTTGTCCAACGAAGTGTCCACTAGATCCTTCCTGGAATGAGCGTCTGCGGGTCCCATCTGGGTTCTGGGGGTGACCTTCCACAGGATGTCAAAGTCTTGCAAAAAGAGGGACCAGCGGGCTTGCCGACGAGATAGCTTTCGAAGGTCCTTCAGGTAGGAAAGATTTCAATGATCAGTGGCAATGGTGACTGGGTGTGGGGTTCCTAGGAGGTAGTGACGCCATTCCTGTAGTGCCAGGATGACAGCTAGGAGTTCCCAATCATAGATATCATAATTATGCTCCGCTGGGTTAAAAGTCCTAGAGAAATAGGCACAAGGATGAAGGTCTCCATTGACATCCAATTGAAGGAGAACTGCCCCCACTGCTAGGAGGGATGCATCGGTCATAAGGGTGAAGGGTCGTGAGGGATCAGGGAGGGAGAGGACTGGAGCAGAGGAGAAGGTAGATTTAAGAGTGGAAAAGGCTTGGTCCTGCAGAGCAGTCCAGAGCCAGGGCTCATTTTTTCGAGTGAGGAGGACTAGGGGGGCAACTACATGAGAGAAGTTTGGAATGAACTTGCAATAGAAATTGGCAAAACCCAGAAAGCT